>CM065683.1:68757732-68810232 GCA_017654935.2 Phymorhynchus buccinoides
ACCCGTGAAGGCACATAATATTTTTTATTCAATATTTTTATTTTGATATATCTCATCTTATTTTACACGGTGGAAGACAAGTTTGTAGACATGTGCGTTGTACAATGTCAATGGATAATAAAGAAACATATGACTTATGACTTAGATTTTAGTAATAACATACATATAATAATTTCCATTTATTAACCCTTTCACCGCCAATGTCGCATTTATGCACCACAATGGTTTGACACCCATGTCACTAAAAGCCATCAAATCAGGGCCCGTTACTCAAGGACCCTATCTTCTTAATTTTGGGAGGTAAGGATCAGCCTAATGTTACGCATGTCACAGGGGAATTCTCAATATTGCTGACCATTTTTTCCCCCTCTACCCAGTTAAGCTTAATGTTATTTTTTGGCTGAAAAATGTCTGGCGGCGAAATGAAGAGCACAGTCCTGCGGCCTATAGAGCTACCTTCAGTGACCGGTGTGAGGTGAGGCTTGGGGAAGAACTCGGCACCCAGGGTCTTCCAGCTGATCTCTTCGGTCATCAGATCCTCAAAGGCAAACGTCAGGTTCAGGGTCTGCAACAACATTGCAAACACACATACAGCATTCTTCAGACTATAAGGCGCACACCCCAAATTTTACATCAAATTCAGATTTTGTTACTATATTTTCTTACTATTTTATTAGGAAAAAAGTGTTGCCTTATAGTCTTTCAAATACGGTACACGTATGCATGCACAGGCACAATGCAGAGAAAAACACACGAGCACACACACACACAAATATGCATGCACACACACACCATTCTATTCTTAACTTGTCCAAAATGTCAGAAAAAAAATTGCTCATTGACATTACCAACTAGATCCTCGGTAGTATAGTGGTTAGTATCCCCGCCTGTCACGCGGGAGACCGGGGTTCATTTCCCCGCCGGGGAGGCCATTTTATTATACTAACTTGTGGCGGTGCCATAGCCGATGAGGTTTAACCGAGGCGTGGTCACCGCTACAGCTATCTGTATTAATACAAAATCGGGACTTTACTGGTTTCGTACTGCCTCCGGGCATTGCCTCCAGTATTGTTCCCACCATATTTGTATTTACAAATGTCCCATATGTGTCTGATTCAGACCAAGAGGACGTAAAACTCCATTTTCGTCGTCGACATTACCAACTATATTAAAATATGACTAATATTTGTCATCCAAAATCATTATGCGGTGAAACGCATGAGCATTGACAAAGAGAATTAGGCACACACATCCTTTTAAACATTCATCCTAAAGAAGTACACAGAATACAAAGAATTAAAACACACACAAAAACCAAAAGCACAAATCAAAATCTAAACACTGGCTTACGCTCTTCTCCCGGAGACCACCCCCTCGGCCAAATCGCGCGAGGTATCCATGGTATCTGATGATGAGGTCTCCGTGCTCCCACTCAGAGTAGCGAAAGTAGCTCTTGAAGAGGTCCAGGGCCTGAGCCGTGCTCTCTTGCTCTGAGCGGGACAGCGTGTCTTTGTACATCTTCTCCACCAATTGGCTGAAGGCAAACTGCGCACACCGTCCAAAACAATTCAATTCAATTAAAAAACTTTATCAGAGATGAGATTCTCAGGTAACCAAAAAGGAGGAAAAAAGTAGGGGTATGGGGCCCGATGCAGGCTACATCAGCGAATGGATAACTTCCATTTTCAGTTTTGCTAACCGCAGAGTAATAATAAACAGAGCAGTCTTGGCTGTCCCTAAGCAGTAACCTGAAAATGTCCATTTGAGAATGAACCAACCGAGAACAAAATATCAAACAAACTTCTCAACGCATTTACGCTTCAACACAAAATCTAACCCTCTCCCCCCTTATCTTCTCAATGGATTTAAACTCCCTCCAATCGGAGGAAAAATCTCATGTCTGCTTTATTGTCCATTAACCCTTTCACCACCAATGTCTCATTTTTGCACCACAATGATTTAACACCCATGTCATTAAAAGCCTTGAAATCAGGGTCTGTTATTCAATGACATTGTGTTCCTAAATTTGGGCAGTGAGGATTGACCCTATTCTAAATGTGTTACAGAGAAATCCCACAATATTGCAGACAAAATCTTTTTTGCATCCAAGTAAGTTTAATGGAAACTTTTGGCTCAAAGATGGCTGGCGGTGAAAGGGTTAAAAAAACCAAGTTGAATATGGAACATTTTCTTTTACAACAGGGGCAGCAGATTAACATAAATACCGCTACATTAAATAAAATATTTAAAACACACACACACAAACACCAAATACCCCCAGATGAAAGTTACATAACAGAATTTTCACTGTTAGCATCAGGTGCATCATCCAAAGCAAACAATTTTACCCACACACTCCCTCACATACATCAAACAATTTCACAAACAACATGATTCATGAACAATCAAAGAAATAAAATGGCATTGTAAAATCAAATGACTTATAAGCCTTATTTCTATTCTTGTACATCTTCTCCATCATCTGGCTGAAGGCAAACTTTGGAAACTGCGCACTGTCCAAAACATAAAACAACTTGATGCACGAACAATCAAAGAAGTTAAATAGCGTTGTATATTCAAACAGGTAATTGGCCTTATTTCTATTTTTGTACATCTTCTCCACCATTTGGCTGAAGGCAAACTGCACACCATCCAAAACAAACAACTTGATGCATGAAAAAAATCAAAGAAGTGTGTGTGTGTGTGTGTGTGTGTGTGTGTGTGTGTGTGTGTGTGTGTGTGTGTGTGTGTGTGTGTGTGTGCTTTAAATATTTTATTTAATGTACCAGTATTTATTTTAATCTGCTGCACCTATTGTAAAAGAAAATGTTCCATATTCAACTTGAACAACAGCAAACAAGTGAAAAAAATACACAATTTCAAAAGAATCCATTCACAATGAAGAACAATGTCTAAACTTCTAAGACACAAACTGGGCAACCCACGATCAGTCTAAGGGTGAATAAATTTCAGTAAATTACTCACCCTGATTTCGCAGGACTGTCCACGCGCCATGGCATTTCTGGCCGCATCCAGGCCAATCTGCAGGCGTCCCAAGATCTTGGGGTGAGTTTGGTTCACCATCATGATCCATTTGTCTAGGAACAGAAACCAAGAACACAGTGAAGGTCATTGCCGTTACTATTGATGATGATGTCAGTCGTTGGATGGCTTTTATATGGCCAGTGAGGACTGATTCTTAATAAGACATGTCATTTGATTCAACTGTTGCTACATGTATGCATTACTATTTCACTATTGTATAACAATGGATACCAGCAAACTCAAAAACAGGTATCACACACACAGAATTCACAATCATTTTTTGGTCCCAATTCAATCCTTTTCACAGCAATAACTTTTTTTTAATATTTCAAAATATCGGCTATCTCAAAATAAAATTTCAGTCCTTTCAATTTTGACTTACCAGACTTCCATTGTAAAAGTACGGAAAGTTTACTTGTAACTTCTAAGTTCTAAGTAAGATGTGCCTCAGTCATCGTATGAGACTGATGATGATGATGATAATGATAACTTACCACATTGATGATAATGATGATGATGATGATGATGATAACTTACAACAATGTATTGGGATTTTCTCCTGACAGTTCATGAGTTGCCCAGAAAATGATTGCAAAATGCATAATATACATGTAATAATAATAATCTTGCTAGAGTGCTAAAATTCCACACAGAAGCATGCTCAATGCGCTTTACAAATTCAAATATAAATAAAACACACGACAAGTGAAAAACAGAAGATGAAGGCACGAATTGCGGGTCGAAGGAACATAGGTAAGATTACAAGACGACAAGATCCACCTACCATAAGAGATGACAGATTAAATGAATACATGTACTCACCATCTTTGTAACACAATCCGCAGGACAAGCTGCCAGAGCCGATGCCTCGGCCCACATGCACCACTGGTTGCAGGACCAGAGGTCGCTTCAACAGTTCGATGCAGAATTCGTTCAGCTCCTCTTTACGGTCAAACCGATACACTCTGCAAAACATAGTGCCAGTTGTACATCAGAACATATAAACATATTGCTAGTTATATTGCTTCTCTAAAGTTACAAGCATCATTCATAGGCATGCTGTACACAACAAACAATACTGTGTGTTAACAGTACCTTCAGCAACATTTTTAGGTTCATAATACAGTGGAACCTCCCTTAGTTATAAGACCTTCAAAAATCATCCAAAATAAGGTCTTATAAGGGAGGTAATTTTAATACTTACAAAGGACAATGTCTCAGAAAAGTAGGTCTTATATGGGAGGGAGTCTTATAATGGAGGTTCCACTGTATAAGACTCACTCTTAATCTAGAAAGAAAGCTTTGCTTTGTTTGGAATCAACAATGGTATGTGTTGGTTATCTAGCTTGTGTCTCTTTTTTCCAATGTTAAGGAATTAAAATATTATAATACATGGACACATAAATGTTAATAAAAAGTTCACCTGAGCAATAATATTTACCGGCATGTGCTTCAACACTTAATTCACATTTTGCTGTTTGCTGTTCATTGTCTGAGATTCATGCATTGCCATTTGTATAATTAGAAAAAATGCTACACACGTATATCAGAAAAAATAAACACTTATATGAATGCACACATGTGTACAGTACACATGCACACTCCATCATACAAA
Source organism: Phymorhynchus buccinoides (assembly GCA_017654935.2). Taxonomy (NCBI): domain Eukaryota; kingdom Metazoa; phylum Mollusca; class Gastropoda; order Neogastropoda; family Raphitomidae; genus Phymorhynchus; species Phymorhynchus buccinoides. The sequence continues at coordinate 68,762,393 of CM065683.1, forward strand.
TACACAGACGCACACAGATACTGTGAAATACACATACATAAAAAAATTATAATACATACACACGCACACTCACTCAGTCACACACATACACACGACATACAAACCCACAACCAACACACACTCCTATTCAGCTGACCTTCTGAAGGGCACCACATTGACCATTCTGTTGACGGACAGCACCTCGGTGCCCTGCTCTGTGGGCTGGACCAAGCGGTGCAGGATGTTGTTGTTGACCACACACACATCACATTCACTGACCTGAAGGGCACCACGTTGACCATTCTGTTGATGGACAGCACCTCGGTGCCCTGCTCTGTGGGCTGGACCAAGCGGTGCAGGATGTTGTTGTTGACCACACACACACACACATCACACTCACTGACCTTCTGAAGGGCACCACGTTGACCATTCTGTTGACGGACAGCACTTCTGTACTCTGCTCTGTAGGCTGGACCAAGCGGTGCAGGACGTTGGTGTTGACCACACATATCACACACACACGTTGACCATTCTGTTGACAGACAGCACCTCAGTACCCTGCTCTGTGGGCTGGACCAGGTGGTGTAGGACGTTGGTGTTGACCACACACACACAATCACGTTCATGACTGACCTGAAGGGCACCACGTTGACCATTCTGTTGATGGACAGCACCTCGGTGCCCTGCTCTGTGGGCTGCACCAGGGGGTGTAGGACGTTGGTGTTGACCACACACACACACACACGTTCACTGACCTTCTGAAGGGCACCACATTGACCATTCTGTTGACGGACAGCACCTCGGTGCCCTGCTCTGTGGGCTGGACCAGGCAGTGTAGGACATTGTTGTTGACAACACACACACACACGTTCACTGACCTTCTGAAGGGCACCACGTTGACCATTCTGTTGATGGACAGCACCTCAGTGCCCTGCTCTGTGGGCTGGACCAGGCGGTGTAGGACATTGTTGTTGACAACACACACACACACGTTCACTGACCTTCTGAAGGGCACCACGTTGACCATTCTGTTGACGGACAGCACCTCAGTGCCCTGCTCTGTGGGCTGGACCAGGCGGTGCAGGACGTTGTTGTTGACCACCACGTCCGCCAGTCGGGCCAGCACGATGGCCGACGGGAAGTCCGACGACTGCATTGGTAACGAGTCCATGTGCATCATCGTGGCGAATCTCACAGTCTGCAAACAAATTATGAGCTAAATTATGCATTAAAACAATTTTGTATAAAAAAGGAAAATTTACATATATTTTGAATGACATGGGTGGCATGGGTATTTTGTGTAACATCGAGTCCATACATGTGCATCATCGCAAGGAATCTCTGAGAGTCTGCAAACAAACAGATGACCAAAATGCGTTAAAACAAAGGTTGAAAGAGTGAGGCTAGGGGAGAAGATAGTGAAAATAAACAAAGGAAGGTAGCTCTTCATTAAAGAGATACAAGTGGTACAGAGGTAACATGTTCGCCTCGCATACAATAAACCTGAGTTTGAACCTGGGTACAGGAGATTTTTCCTCTCACTCTGCACTAGGCCTTACGGTCTAAACCGTTTGGGATGAGACGATAAACCGAGGTCCTGTGTGCCCATGCACTTAGCACACGTTAAACCCAGTGGCAACGAAAAAGTTGTCATTTGGTCAAAAATCGCATGCAAATTATAAAAAAAATGGGTAGCGCGCCTCTGGCTGTGACGCGCTCTCCAGGTGGAAGCAACCCGCATTTCACAGACGCCTCTGTGACTATAAAGTACCAAATACAAGCCCCCACCAATAGGTGGGGTCATGTTTGGCCTTGCAGCCTCTTGACGTGCCTTCCTCTATTTGGTATTGTTTGCATAGACCTAATTTGAACCGAAAAACAGTAATGGATATACTGTTAAAATCATTCTGATGGGCCTACTTTACACATTTTGGGTCATGGTCTAGGAAAGTCTTGTTCTGTGGTAAAAGCCGCACCAGGAGCATAAAAGGAGGGGAGCAAGTCGTGTGGCCTCATTTTGCGTCGCTGCTGCCGATAGCAACACTCCATCCACTTCTTTTTTCTCTATTGTGCAAAGCAGCACACCTCGCATGTGTCAGACTAGCATGACCTGATTCTTGGGATCGGGTGTTATCGCTTTAACCCTTTCCCCGCCAGCCATTTTTCATTAAAACAAATACCCTTAAACTTAACTGGGTAAAGAAAAAAATTATCTGCAATATCGGGAATGCCTCTATGACATGCATAACATTAGGCCTAGCCTTACTTCTGAAAATTAAAAAAATAGGGTCTTTGGATAATAGGCCCTGATTTGATGTCATCCAGTGACATGGGTGTTAAACATTTGTGGTGCATAAATGCGACATGGGCGGTGAAAGGGTCAAGAGTCGGATAGTAGTGGCTGGAAATGGAACACACTCACAAGAAAGAACTCATTCTGTTCACAAGCTACAGGTACTCTGGTAACGGTAAGGGTGTCCCATAGCCTATCGGGGCTCACCGAGGTTCACCGTGTCAAGGGCACGGCACCATGGAGGGCGGAGCCCATCCCTTTCCTTCCGCCGCCTTTTAACCTTCCCTGAATAAATCAGGTATCCATTCACTGCTGGGTGGACAGAGGGTTTTCAGGCCAGAAAAATCTGACTCCAAGCTGGACTCGAACCCACGACCATCTGCACCACAGCCGAGCGCTCTAACCACGGGCCCCTGACAATCTCTGAATCTGACGTCTGGTAAACATCACAAAGCTTTTGTTTCAATAACTTTTATAAATGATAAAAATGATGTTTTACGTCCTCTCGGTCATAGACACATATGGGACATTTGTGTACAAAGATGGTGGGAACAATACTGGCTGCAATGCCCGGAGGCAGTGCAACACCAGTAAAGTCCCGAGTTTTTAACAATATAGATAGGTGTAGCGGTAACCACGCCTCGTTTAAACCTCATCGGCTATGGTACCGCCACATTAATTATATAACTTTTAGAAACCTTTGTTGTCACTATAATTTTAGTTTAGTAAAGTTGTATTATAAGAACCTGAATAGGCCTAATAATAGCAATATTGTAAAATATGGACGTTTAATCACTGTTGTTTAGGTTGCCATTACTAGATAAACAACGACTCGGACAATCCAATTACATTGCATCATATAGTAAAAAGGCAAAGTTGTGTGTGTGTGTGTGTGTGTGTGTGAAACACAAAACGGGCCTTATAACTCCGCCGTTTTTCGACCGAATCGCTTCAAATTTGCTGTGAGCCCTAACGGGGCGACGGCAACGGCAACCGAGGCGGCCGTGTCATTTGCGCGGTTTGCAAATAACTCTGCCGTTTCTTAATCGAATCGCTTCAAATTTGCTGTCAGGCTTGCTATGGCCGGGGCAAAGCCTGGCATGAAATGTGAACAGCATCCGTTCATAAAAGCACGCAATATGCACCAATTTACAGGGGAGGAGGGGGGGGGAGGGGGGAGGGGGGGGGGGGAGGAGGGCGTGAGCGTCTTTGTTTCTCTCTCTCAGAGGAGGGGAGGGGGGGGGGAGGGCGCGAGAGTCGCTGTTTCTCTCTCTCTCTCTCTCTGTCTGTCTCAGTGTCTGTCTCTCTCTCTCTCTGCCTTTGTCTGTCTGTCTCTCTGTCTGTGTCTCATGTCTCTGTATGTCTATGTGTCTCTCTGTCTCTCTCTCTGCCTGTCTGTCTGTCTCTCTCTCTGCCTGTCTCTCTCTCTCTGCCTGTCTCTCTCTCTAATAACATAATAGGCGTTACCGGTTCTGGGATTTGCCAGTACTAGGCGTTGCGCTAGTCATCATCATATAATAAAAAGCCAACTCGTTCTGTCCGTGTGTGTGTGTGGAACACAGAACGGGCCTTATAACTCCGCCGTTTTTTGACCGAATCACTTCAAATTTGCTATGAGCCCTAACGGGGCGATGGCAATGGCAACCGATGCGGCCATGTCATTTGCGCGGTTTGGCAAATGCGCGAAACGCGTATCCACCGGCCTCTCGGCACCCGTATCTCCGGTATTTCTGGACAGATTGCCTTCGAATTTGGAAGGTAGATGACCGGGAACGGTGACTATCCGTGTGCCAAACAAGAAGCGAATCGATTCATAAACGCGCGCGATATGCGCCGCTTCACCTTTTTACAAACCGCGGCGTCACCAGACCGGACATTGATTCGAAATTTGGAACGTGAGTGACCAGGGATAGCGACTATCTTGGTGCAAAATTTCAACAGCATCCGTTCATAAACGCACGCGTTATGACCCGATTTACATTTTGCGGGGACCAAAAACGGACGCTAATTTCAATCACCACTTGACGCGCAAACCACTTCGCTGCTGGCCGAGCGTGCAACGAGACGGTTGAAGAGCGGATATTACTATACAGAGATACGGAGTACAACTGGGTGAGAAAAGAAGCATGCTTACTGCTACACGTATCTGTATTATTAAAAAATCGGGACTTTACTGGTTTAGCACTGCCTCCAGTATTGTTCCCACCATCTTTGTATTTATAAATGGCCCACATGGGGTGGGGATGGGTGGGGTGGGGGATGGTTGGGGTGGGGGGGGTTACATGCAATGGGTGGTAGAACGGGATGAGAAGAAGATGGAAGGAGGGAGAGAGACAAAAGTAATCATATATAGTAAAAAGCCAAGTGTCCGTGTGTCTGTCTGTCTGAAACACAAAACGGGCCTTATAACTCCGCCGTTTTTCGACCGAATCGCTTCAAATTGGGAGAGCGCGTCACTCTCAGAGCAGCGCCAACGGGAAACGGGGCCTTATAACTCAGCCATTTCCTAACCGAATCGCTTCAAATTTGCTGTACTCAGCGTTACCAGTACTTGGCATTACTGTTACTAGGCGTTACCGTTAATAGGCGTTACTGGTACTCGGCGTTGCGCTAGTATTCATTAATCATCAAGGGACATAATTCTAACAGGAGGAACATAATTCTAACAGGATTAATCATAAATATGTTACATCTCCCTTCTTCAGCCTGTCCATACATACAACACGATATTTTACAAAACATGATAGTGGACGTTTAATCACTGCATGTTGTTCAGGTTGCCATTACTAGATAAACAACAACTCGGACAATCCAATTACATTGCATATTAATTAATCATTAAGGGACATAACTCTAATAGAATTAATCATAAATATATTACAAATATGGACAGCCAAAGCCTATGTTGTGTTGAGTGGACATACTATTACTACTAGTTAGGCCTTAGGTACCTACAGGAGGGGGGGGGGGGGGCTACAGGGCTAACAGTGCACGCGGCCACTTGTTGAAATCAACTATTCTCTAGTACTACTAGCGAACTAGTTTCAAATTTGGGCATTGGTCAGTCTTTTTTCCCAGAGGGTGCCAGAAAGATCAGCTGAGTGATCATGGGCCCCAAAGAGAAGAAAAAAACTCACGAAAATAATAAGATTGTAAACTATAGTGTCAATACTGATAGGCCTAGGGCCTAACAAAAAGTTTCCTTCCTGACTTCCAGTTCTACTGCTCCAGTCAGTATCAGTATCACTGCTGACTATATTCTGAGTTTATGTGCAATACTTGTTGAATCAGACCTTATAGAATAGATTACCTATGAACCTTCAATCAAATAATGGGAACACAGTTTCAAAAGTTTCGCGATTTCAACTGTTGAGTTGACAGCAACAGTTGACACACTGAGTAGGCTAACTAACACAGGTGACAACTGACACACGCAGTGACAGTGTGAGTCTCGGCTCATCGCCAGGATAACAGGTTCAAATATATCGATTTTTATAAGCTAATCATGACAGCGTAATGTTTTCAGTGAAAACTAAAACAAACCACCGTTATTTCAATACAGTTGAATCCACCGTTCACACACCTGTGTTTGACAACAAAAATCAAATTTCAAACTGGCACAAACAACCACTTCCGTGTACGGTCGCCATTTTGGTCTCAAGGTGGGCTCGGCCTAAAATAGGTCACTCACCGGTCCCACAGGTATGAAAGCCCTCACAAAATACCTGTCAGCTTATTCACCCACCTTCACACTCTAGCTTTTACAGTTTGGTCTGGGAAAATCCTTGTGGCTTTTGTGCTTAGTCTAGACAGCCTTTCATTTCTCTGTGCACCCCGTCTTACTTCTCTGCTAGCTACTGCAATTTTAGTTTCAACTTTGACATTCTACTAAAGTTAGTAGTAGTAGTTAGGGACAGAACAAGCCGTGAGGCTTTTTAGGAGTCCCATCGTTTTAAACTTTGGCAGGTATTATATAAGTCAAGGTTTATACGGCTAAAAAAAATTTCCTATAAAATAAATTAATCAAAGCTTCTAAATATACTAATAAATTTTGGAAATTCATCAAGACGATTCAGTTTTGAAGATGTTAGTATTTGGTGCACATTTTAACTCAAAAGGAAATTCATTCCACATGTTAGCAACTCTGTTACTGAAAACATTTTTTCTAAATGTTGTTAGGCCTATATATAGGCTTAAACTTGTTCAAACATGGCCTAGAACTCTGACAAGGGCCAACATCAATTTTTACAACTGTACTCGTTTATGACAGAGAGTCGGGGAGAGAGAGAGAGAGAGAGGGGGGGGGGGGGGGGTGTGCTAAAGAACAAGTGTAATCAGAAGTTGTGTGCATACACGTAGGCTTTATGTAGGGGAAGACGGGGTAAAAAGCGCATGGGCGGGTAAGAAGCCCACCCCAATTATCTCATGAAATAAAGAAAATTTCAGTCAAATTTGCCCATGAGACGAATGCTAGACATTAACGCTCGTCTCATGGGCAAAATGAGACTGAAATTTGCTTCATTTCATGAGATAATTGGGGTGGGCTTCTTACCCGCCCATGCGCTTTTTACCCCGTCTTCCCCTAGGCATAACGTACCAATGGTTAAATTTAGTCTCTTGTGGAAGACAAAAGAACCATAAAAAAGATGATGGTGCTTGTTCAAAGAAAGAAGAAGGAATACTATCACTCTCAAACGAGAGGACCTTTGTAGGCCCGCTACTGGTTCTAGTGATGCAGCCTAAGGGATGGGTTGGCCTTTGGGGACCTTCCTCAACGCCAGCTGTCCTCAAATCCTTTTGACCAAGACTGAGTGGGGATATACACTGGGCAAGGCATCTCCACTGACTATGTACACAAATGATTCTAGCCCAGCGGCCCGCCGGGCGGGCAGCATCTACCCCTGTTGCTATATATATATGTGGCAGTCATTGTCGGAAACGACTCTGACGTAGGCCTATGTATGTCTGTCCCGCTTCCCACTGTGACTTCCAGGCTGAGAAGCAGAGCTAGGAGGCAGCTGCTATTCTGGAGGGCAGTGCTAACTTTTGGTTTGGTTTTACCGTCTTTGCTTCTAATGGAGATAGTCTACCTTTTCACCCCCCTTTGGATAATGGTTGGTTTAACGTCCAATTAGGCGTAGCCTCCGTTATGGACAGTAACTCAAACGGCTTTACTCAAACGGCTTCTATCACTGGTTGACATTGACCGGGCCGGCTGTTAGTTGTGCGTGGCCATGGGGGCCAACACTAAAATGAGACCTGACCTGACCTGAGACATGTACAAAACTTTTCAAATTTTGGAAAATCATAGCCTAATAGGAGTACACAGCTTCGTGGAAGTGGCTAAGGCCGGGTTCACATTAGACGCGTAAGTTCCGTACGGAAAACCCTAAATAAGTGGAATAAATCTTTTCCTTCTTTGTTTAACTTATTTATGGATTGCGCACGGGTTTCCGCATGGAACTGACATCCGCTTATGTGTGTTCTCGGCCTAAGACTCTCAAACTAGGGGGTATTGTCCGAAAACCGTGACAAAGAAAGCACAATACAAGACGACTGAAGCAGAAACAAACAGACACACAACTTGACACTCGATCAATGCAGTTGAACGAAGAAAGGCAACAACTGTAGGCCCCTACTATTTATGAAGAAAAACGATGAGGGGCAAACTTCAAACAGAAGAAGCCTATAGAGTAAAAATTGAAGTGGAACTAGAGACGGCAAAATTTGACTGAAATTTTCTTCATTTCATGGGATAATTGACATGGGCTTCTTACCCGCCCATGGGCTTTTTACCCCGTCTTACCCTAACCTTTGGATGATTCTCTTGCTCTTACTATCGCACAAGATGGACAAGCTCTTTTTTTTTTTTATCAGCTTTGTCGACCTTCCTCCCTTGACATAAACGGAAAATCATCTCTATGCAATCTCTGTGTAGGCCTACAAACGGGCCGAAAACTTGGAGTGAAATAAGTATAGATGCAGGCATATATGCCGCAAGGATGAAGGCCCTATGGGGAAAAAACCACACGAACCCCCCAGGCAAGCAAACAAACAAAAGCAACAACAGTAACGATACTGGAGCCAACAGTGTGACCCAAGTGCTTCTTCTCTTTTCAATAAAAATAATATAGGGCATGAGAAGGCTCATGACAATAGACAGGAACTTGCCAATTGCACCGCAATTATTATCCAAAAACACATAAACGTTACTTTGAGTGAAAAGAAGGAAGAAAATTACCCGTTAGGCCTACTTAAAAAAAAGAAGAAGAAAAAAAGAAGAAATAAACATTACTTTCAGTGAAAAGAAGAACAAATTAGCTGCTACTAAAAATCATCAACAACAACTAGAAATGCTTTGTGATAATGAAACCCCGGCCAGTTTGCATGATGATACTATTATGCATAACGAACACACTAACCAATGCATTTGCAAACCTCAGTACATGCCTGTGTAGCTCTTCTACCCCCATCCTCCACTTTCCCTGAGTTTAGGCCTACACTACTCCAACTTCCCCTGTCTTGTCAAAGGGGCAATACTCTTGATTACTTTTTTGTCAAATACTTGGAGTTGCTTCCCTTTGACCATTTGAATGTTTGTGCTTGAACAACAAAAATCCCCAAAAACTTCAAGGTCAAGGTCAGCACAGATATTTTGTTTTTGCAGAACCCTCCCTGCACAACCACACAAAATTTGAAGCGATTCTGTTCACTGATTTATGAGATACATCTCTGACATAAAATATATAGCCCAAAGAAGGAAATTTCAGTTTTCAAGGTCAAACTTCAAGGTCAAGGTCAGCACAGCCATGAATATCGAAAAGAACCTTCCTTTTCACGATGTCTACCCCTCTGCCGAATTTGATCAAAATCCGTTCAGTAGTTTTTGAGAAAATTCAATTACAGACAGACCAAAAACAATATCCGTCCTCTGGCCGGGTAACAAGAAGCAGTGCAAACCCGACAAGAGTGACCGAAGCATGTGGGAACCTCAGTAGCTGTCTGTAGCTCTTCTCCCCTCTCCCCCACTTTCCCTTTACACTGAACTTACAACAACACAAATCATAAAAAATACTAATAACAATTATAGCAAGGTTATGAACATCGACAGGTACACTCCACAGTATGGTGTTTACATTTCTGCCAAATTTGATCAAAATCCGCACGGTAGTTTTTGAGACAATTAGAAGAGAGAAATACAAACATTGACGCACACACAGAGACCCGAAAACGATACCCGTCCCAGACTCCGTGAATCCGGGCTTACCGGGTAACAAACAGAAACATTGCGTGCACGTTGTGCAGGTAAAAGAACACAGAGGCAACAGTTGGGTTTGAGTAGTCTGCATTCTAATTGTTAATGTTTGAGTGCATGCACACAATGACTATGCCCAGGATTTATTGAAAAATTGAGAACACACACACACACACATGCGCGCGCGCGCGCGCGCGCGCGCGCACGCACACACACACACACACACGCACACACACACACACACGCACGCACACACGCACACACACACACACACACACACACACACACACACTCTCTCTCTCTCTCTCTCTCTCTCTCTCTCTCTCTCTCTCTCTCTCTCTCTCTCTCTCTCTCTCTCTCTCTCTCTCTCTCTCTCTCTCTCTCTCTCTCTCTCTCTCTCATGCCACCCACACAGTCATCCATAAAACTTTAAATTATCACACTGTCATTTTCTTTCTTTCTTTCTGGGTTTTTTTTTCTTTCGAGAAGACTGAGGGTGGTGATGCTGGGGACGAAGAAGAAAATGCAATACACATGCGCGCGCGCGTGTGTGTGTGTGCTTTTGCGGTGTGTGTGTCAGTGTGTGTGTGTGTGTGTGTGTGTGTGTGTGTGTGTGTGTGTGTGTGTGTGTGTGTGTGTGTGTGTGTGTGTGTGTGTGTGTGCTCTCCAAGAAGTAGGCCTATTGTAGGGAAACTTTGAGAAACAAGCGATTACCAACCACAGCAACCCACCTGTCGAAAATTCTTATAACATATATATTGATATCCTTTTATAGACAATATAGTAATGCAAAACAGATTTGAGTGAGTTGTCTACAAAGTATTTCCAGAAGATTACTGTCCGCCGTGTGCTTCAGTCAAACATTTATAAATTCAAGAGCCTCAAATTTCCTGATATTTCCCGAAGAGGTCTACCTGAACTAACTAAGAAATGTTCATTTGTCCAGATGATGATGACTGAAATTATATATAATGATTTGCCTTGCAACAGTTGCTCTTTGTTATGCGTATTAACTTGGAACCGAATAGGCTTTATTACAACTACGAAGTATAGCAACGTGATATTATTATGCAATACATGCTCGAGAAGGCCTCCTTTAGGCACAGGGGAAGTAAATGAATGAAAAATTGTGCTTTACGTCCTCTCGGTCTGGAACAGACACATATGGGACATTTGTAAATACAAAGATGGTGGGTTGAACAATACTGGAGGCAATGCCCAGAGGCAGTGCAACTCCAGTAAAGTCCCGATTTTTTTTTCGCAATGCAGATAGGCATAGCGGTAACCACGCCTCGGTTAAACCTCATCGGCTATGGTACCGCCACAAGTAATTGATTACATCCTACACAGGGGAAGTTTCATGAACATAAAAGTCCGAATAATCAAGATACAGTGGAACCTCCCTTATAAGACCTCCCATTATAAGACTCCCTCCCATATAAGACCTACTTCTCTGAGACATTGCCCTTCTTTGTAAGTATTAAACTTATAAGACCCCTCCCTTATAAGACCTCATTTTGGATGATTTTTGAAGGTCTGATAAAGGAGGTTCCACTGTAATTAGAAAAAATAGTTTGAGGACAAAGGGAAGCAACTCAATATAAATGGTCGGCAATACAATAGATTACCCCCCTTTGACCTTAATGCCTTATCTTCAGCCCAACCACTCTCCACCTTACCTTTATATGGGGCTCAGACGTGCAAAAATACCAGTTAACTACTTAAGTACTTATCTTACCGGAAGCGGAAATCGCTTATACAAGTTAACTAGTTAACTGACATTTCGAAGTTACTTAACTGTTTTTCTGTTTGAGAGGGATTATTTTCTGAAGGTTTTGTAGCACGCAATGTAATTGGTCGGCGTTTTTTTAAAATTTATTTAACCATTCCCGCATCAAGTGCTATTTACCCTGACCCTTTTCCGCAAATATGGCCGATGATCGTTTTGTACGTGCCAATTTGCCTCGCAACAAACAGAACAAAAGAAAGCGTCTCGTCTTGAGCTGAGCCACAACCGTAGACGTAGTTCCCACAAAATCGTGCGATTAAAATCGCGTTTTTCAGAGACCATACTTTAACCACAAACTAGTAAAAATAAATAAATAAAATAACGTAACATAAACACCATCTGTTGAAATTCAACCTGACGGATACATATTCACTAACTCATAAGAAACGGGCAATGATATATTTATACTATTTGATGCTATTTGGGGATTATTTCAGTTACTAAAACGTATTTGGAGCAATTTCTGGGGAAAGATTGCTGATCTGCAGTATCCAATGGGATTTCGTGTTACAAAAACAACTGAGTTAACTAGTTGCAGTATCAAATGGGATTTCGTGTTACAAAAACAAGTTAACTAGTTGGTTTTCATTCATAATATGATAAAACGCCACTTAAGCAGTTAACTGACCGGAAGCGGAAATTGATAAGAAAGTCCACTTAAGTAGTTAACTGGTATTTTATCACGTTTTGGGAATAAGAAAGTCCACTTAAGTGATTAACTGGTATTTTATCACGTTTGAGCCCGATACCTTTAGCCCCATATTGAGGAGATGCTGAAAACAAGGGGTAAGAAAGGGAGGGAGGATTGTAACTGGAAAAGGCAGGACAAGCTGGCAGGAAAGAAAGGGGAGGGTGGGAGTATATCAGATTTGCAATGCAAGAAAGACTATCTATAGAAGACCCCCCCCCCTATCCCGCCCCCCCATGCTGGTTAGTGTGGGAGGGTTCACGGACTTGTATTTATACAAGTCCGTGGGGGCGGGGGGGGGGGGGGGGGGGGGCACAGAAAGAAGGAGGTAGTTACTTATAAGGTCTCAATACACATTAATATTTTAGCCACTCATCTAGCTTTTACTGCTGTTCTGAAAAGCTGGGCTCGAATTTGTTTACTTTGGGGAAAGGATTGCCCGAGTACGCACGAAGCGGGTAATTAATTAAACAGCTAAAATAGTTTACCCCCCCCCCCCCCCTTTTTATATAAAGAAATAAAGGGGGTAGGGTAGGGTGGTGATATAACTTCTTTTTTTTTGGGGGGGGGGGGGGGGAGGGTGACTACCCCAGGCGACTTGAAAAGGAACAAAGCAATACACTATTCTAACAAGGGCGTCGCCGAGCGGCAGACATGTCCGTCACCAGCAATGCCACGCACTTGCGACACCCCGTAGAGTGTCACATCCTGACACAAAATTGGAAGGGATTCTGTCTTCTAGTTCACGAGATACAGCTTGAAGAAGAAACATATAGCGCAAAGAAGGAAATTTCGGTTTTCAAGGTCACATTTCAAGGTCAAGGTCAGCATGGTGATAATTTATGCTCGGATGTTTTCTTCTCTAGGGTATACAGTACCACACACAATCTGAAGCGCTTCTGTCAAGTACCAATGTGGACAATATGGCTTAAAACCCAATGTGTAGACCCATACCACTTTCAAGGCCTACTGATCGCCCGATCCGTAACCTTGACCTTGATCGGTATGCCACCATCAGAACGGGCATAAGCCAAAGTACCTTCATGCCAAATTTGAAGACTCTAACACTAACGGTGTGGGAGTTATGGCCCCTGAAAGATTTTCGGTTTTCAAGGTCGTACGCCAAGGTCAAGATCACGACGGCAAAATGGTTTGCGCGGATGCCTTTCTGTCATGGTGACACACCAGCACACAAACTTTGACGTGATTCTGTCAACCCGTTCAAAAGATATCCTTGGGACAGACAGAAGGAGAAAAAAATGACCCTCCGATTTTCAGGCTCCAGCGATCTTTTTGACCTTGACCTTGACCTTGATCGGTATGCCATCATCAGAACGGGCATAAGCCAAACCACCTTCATACCAAGTTTCAACATCCTATGTCGATCGGTGCTCGAGATATGGCTAAAAATAGATTTTCGGTTTTCAGGGTCGTACGTCAAGGTCAAGGTCACGACGGCAAAATGGTTTGCGCCGATGTCTTCCTAATAAGGAGGCACACCTTCACACAAAATTTGACGCGATTCGGTCAAGCGGTTCGGGAGATATCCTTGGGACAGACAGGGGGAAAAAAAAAAAAAAAAAAAAAAAAAAAACCCCAGACAAACCAGCCCATCGCAATAGTCCGTTACCTTCGGTGACGGACTAAAAACAGACAGACAAACCAGCCCATCGCAATAGTCCGTTACCTTCGGTGACGGACTAACAAACAAAAATACAAAAGCCCATCGCAAAACCTTCGGTGACGGTTAAACCAGCATACCACTGCGTACGAAGAGAACGAAGTTGGTAATAGTGTTTTCAGTGGATTCTGTTCCTGACTGACTATCAGACTATCTAACCATGTTAGCACGATAACGTTTGAATGGATGGACCGACGTGACGGTTCAAAATGCTACCATCTGCAGAGGCGCATACGAAAAAAGAGCGACTGCGTACGAAGAGAACGAAGTTGGTAATAGTTTTCAGTGGATTCTGTTCTTGACCCCTCCTTGTGAGCACTGACTAGACGTCAATGGGGCTATCTACTGGTGCCCTAGACCACGAAACTACAACGCTCAAAGATAGTGCCAAATTCAACAAGACGATTTCTGCTGACAAAACACGAACGGAATAAGAATGGGCTCTAAGACAGGAACTTTTGCATGCGGATAGTGTAAAATGCTTCTAGTTGTTTTGATCATTGAAATCTACTGGAATATTTAGGCCATAACCAAGTTCGTCCTTCAAAATCTATTACTATCATGTCAGGGAAGTCTTAGAATTGTGCGACTTGAGAAGATATTCTCTCCATGTATTGTATGCAAGATTGTCTTGCCAAATAAAGATCCTTCATATGATTGTTGCTTACAGATCCCCTAACAGTTCATATCAAGAGAGGCATTCTGATGGGAGACTTTAATTTCCCAGAGATTAATTGGGAAGAGGAAATTGGAAACAGTGACCAGCATCTATCAGACTATCTAACACTTTGATATCGCCATCACTGTGTTTTAGAATTTGAATCAGTCAGATGACGGGTTCCTAGGACGGGGGTTGCAGATGTTGATAAATCAATGATTTTGCATGCTGTGATAAGGTAGTCAAAATATCTCCTACCCATACACATACTAAATTCCATCATCACTTCTAGAAAGAAGAGGCTTTTAAAACATATAATAAATATAGAACTATTGAAAACATATGCCAAAGCAAGAAATCAAGTAAAAGGGGCATTTAGAAAGCATATTAAAGACAAAGAACGCAAACTAGCTAATCAAGCTAAACATAATCCAAAGGCATTTTATCTGTTCTAGTGTCTGATCTGACTATGTTCATTACCTAATTCAGTAACTGTGAGTCGTCTGCAAAAAGCACTTGAGGGTTTGAAGGTTGACTCCCCTAGCGTTTGTTCAATAGGAACAGCAAGAGGGTTAAACCAATTTTTAAAAAAGGGAGGCTCCAGTTTGACGTCAATTGTTTGTAAAGTTTTTGAAGGATTTATTCGTGACGCCTTATGTCTAGACAAAAAATAATCTGCTTTCGTTCTCTGGCTTTACTAAAGGTCGCTCATGTGTCACAGTTCTAGTGACGATAATGATTGGATGTCCTCGCTGGATGATGGTGTGCCCGTTGATGCTGTTTATTTAGATCTATGCAAGGCTTTTGACACTGTGCCACATCAGAGACTTGTACATAAACTAAGAGGTTATGGTGTGAATGGCAACCTGTTGTCTTGGATTGAAGATTTTCTACATCGTACTCAGTATGTCAATGTTGGAAATTCTTGTTCGGATAAAATACAAGGTGGAGTTCCCCAGGGAAGTGTTAGGATGATACCGCCTATTCCACAATGGTCAAAAGAAAAAATCTCTGTATTGACTCTTTGGTTGGTTGGTCAGAGGAGTGGCTGTCTAGTAGTCAAAACTGGATCTTGGAAAAAATAACCCAATTGATGGTGGTGTCAGAATTAAGCACATGCCTTGGTGTTATGCTGAGTGGCTGGTCAACGATCTGTTAAAAGCAAACCGTCTTAGTCGCTCTAGTTTCTCCTGTCATGTCCCTTTTTTGAGAAAACATGGATCATTTTTTTTTCAAACCTGAACGAGTCAAAGTTTATACAGACGTCTAAGAGGCGATTTGTGATAAAATTCTTTATCAGTTTTGTTAGCAGCTCGCCTTTTTGTTTATCTATCATTATTAAATATCAAGATCATTCTCTATACTCCACAAATTTGGAGAAATAAAAAAAAATTTTAAAAAAAAACCCCACTCTCTCTCTCTCTGTCGTCTCTCTAGTTTCTCTGTCTCTGTCTGTCTGTCTGTCTGTCTGTCTCTCTCTCTCTCTCTCTCTCTCTCTCTCTCTCTCTCTCTCTCTCTCTCTCCTCTCTCTCTCTCTCTCTCTCTCTTACCCTTGTGAAATAAAGGTTCGTCACAAGTTATCCCGAGTCAGCCGCAAGGTGAATCACTGCAGCCGAAAGTGCTGTCTAGTGACATGGACATTACATTAAGCATCCATGCTAGTGGCTGGTGATCTAGCGTATTAGCGCTCTAGTTTCTCATGCATTTGGGTTTTTTTTCAAACCTGAACGATCAAATTTATAGGATGATTATCAGTTTTGTTAGCCTCGCCTTTTTGTTTATTATCATTATTGATCAAGATCATTCATGAGCTATAGGCCTAAAAATTCCCTTTAAGAAACGAATATGGGATGTGACTGCATGATCACCCACCCCCCTTTTTTGCATCTCTCTCTCTCTCTCTCTCTCTCTCTCTCTCTCTCTCTCTCTCTCTCTCTGTGTGTGTGACGTCAACACCCCAAAACCGTATTGTGACAGATGACAGACGCCTGTGACGGATGGCACGCGTGAAACTTTCTGATACTCCACTACAAAAATAGATATGCTGGTAATTTATTGCATCACACGGTTTTCCAAGTTTATCTAGTAAATGTCTCTTTTAAAGATATAAGCACTACTCTTGCCTTGTGTAGACACTTGGGAAAATCAGCTGGATGTCATTTCTTAAAAGTATGCTGATAAGCAAACTATTGTTCTTTTTTCAATGACCTATTTGTGGTCTTAGCGTACTAACAATGTCAAGAAGATTGATTTAGCAAGTTGACATGACATCGCATAGGCTTTCGTTAGAGACAGTGAATAAGAATAATCTGTAGTTTTGTAGTTATATTTTTAAAAATCAAAGCGATCCCTCTGTAATGTCTCACCCCCCCCCCCCTTCTTTCTAATAAGGCTAATTCAGTAATGTGTTATGTCCCTTGTTTAACTCTTCCGGAAGTGCTCATTACCATAGAGACTTAGCCTTTGTTCATTCTCGTCAATGGACACTTGAAAAATTCTGCGATTTGGAGTCGTGGACGGCTAGTTGGGGTTGGAAGTTTGCTTTAGATACAAAAGGGAATACTTATTGACTTACCATGAGTGCCACTAGTGCACCTATTTCAGAAAGGTGGGTTCAATGCCAAGTTCTTTGAAATTAAGTGTGGTGGAATCACTGGAATGGCAAAACAAAAGTAATTGACTAACCAAATAAAAATAAAATAGTTGCTGTGTGTAGGGTTAAAATTCCTAGCTCGCTTTGAATGTTAACCCTACACTGTGTCAGTGTGTTATGTTATTGAAAACCAAAGGTAGATCAGCTGATTATTCATTTTTAACCGTATACACCTTTATTTTCAAACCAGTCTTCTTTTTCTTACCACATTTCTCAAATGGGATCAGCTTCTAATCTATCAACTTACTTAATTTTAATCAGTGATTAAATCATTAATCAGTGATGATATGGTCCCTCTATTCAAAACTATAGTAAGACCTGTTATAGAGTATGGAAACCCAGTGTGGTGCCCACACCTAAGAAATAATATTGATCTAGTTGAAGGGGTGCAGAAAAGGTTCACAAAGAAAATTCAGGGCACAAGCAATATGAGTTATCAGGAAAGACTGACGTACTTAAAACTACCAAGCCTAGAATACAGAAGACTTAGAGGTGATCTTATAGAAGTATACAAAATTCTCCTTGGGCTTTATGACTATACTACCACAAAACAATTACTAACTCTGTGTGAGGATGAAAGAACCTGCAGACATACTTTTAAACGGGCTTTTAAACTAATTAAAAAAACTACTAACACTAAGCTTACACAAACCTTTTTCACTAACCGTATTACATGTACTTACTATTACTAACGCATGGAATAACCTTCCAAACGAAGCAGTAAATGCATTGTCACTAAATGCATTCAAGAACTGATTAGATCGATGTTTTCAAAATAATGTGTATTCGGTAAATTTAAACAAATTAGACAAATAAAGCACGACTGCCTAAGTAGTCGATCGGTAATGCCGATACAACATAAATAACAATAAGAATCAATCTAGAGGGCAAAAGGCTGAAAAGCCTATAGTGCCATGATATGATATGATATGATTAAATCACTCAGTAATTTAAGTTGTCTGTTTCCCTGATGTGTGACTTGATCAGCGATTGTATAAGGATGATCTCTAAGTCTACACCGGGTCCTAGGGGTGTCAGAATTGGTCAAGCTCGTACAGTTGTTGCTAAATGTTTTCTATCTTCACTGACATCAGATTTATTATCTGTTTCTTTTTAGGTGTCCTCTCCCCAAGTTTTCATCGATGTTATGCACACAGTGGCCCTTTCGACTATAAATCCTGATCGTGATCTTGATCTTTTGATTCAGAAGTATCATTTGAGATACATGCACATTTTTTTAATCTCTGCATGTGTATACATGGGTTTTACCTGATTCCTGTGTTGTTTTCAGCCAAGCTGGCAGTACTGGGACCAGCGGAGTGGAAGGGGTTCAGCAGACTCCTGCCACAGCCGACCTCCCCAAGGCCAGTGAAGCAGCACTTGCCTATGTCCAGTCTTTTGGTTAGTTACTGATAATGGATATGATTTTATCTGCTTGAAATATTGTTTCTTGGTATTGTTGCGGTTGTTTTTGGTTATTAGTTTTTGTTTATTAGTGCCAGAGAGAGGCTGAAAGTTGAAGTTGAACTGAAGATGTGATTAAGGCATCTGCTGATGCCTGTTCACCATTCAAGGTGGTAAACTTGTGCGTGTTTGGTAATGCGAATGATCTTAGAAGTCAGTGTAGCATTGAAGGTGTGTAGCCATTGTAGGTGTGACTTAAAGGCACTGAAACCTGCAACAAGCGCCCCTACCCCAGTCCCTTCACCCTCATCCCCAAGTTTTTTGTGTTTTTTTACCCCAATAGTTAGGGATCTAATTGTTTGTCTTGTTTGTCCTTTTGGTTGGGGCCTGGGCATTGCCTTATGGAGTGTCTAGGGTCGGCTAGTTCCCAGCTTGCTGGGGGCGAACATGAAAATTAGTAGCTGCCGGCAGCTCCCTGTAGTCCTCCCCTCCACAGCCCAGAACTAGGTTTTTATTTTGTTTGCTACTCCTGATTTTACCCTAGATATTGAAGCTGAACCCAAGTAAATCTAATAGGGTGACGTGTGTAGCCCTTTCTTGGAAAACTGATAATGTAATGTGTGTGCCCTTTTCTCTCTTTCCCTCTTCCGCTTCTTTTTCTATGGTCACCCCCTAAAGTGTGTACAATTATTTCTGTATAAAGAAGTTGGTCACCACCACAGAAGAAGAAGAAGAAGGCGTTGATGTTACCACACAGAGTCTGGCTGGCTGTTCCAGGGGGTGATAACTCTAGGTTACTAAAGTCTAAGAGAAAAGAATATGATCATTTTATGACTGTTTTCTGTTTCTCAGCAAGTTTGTCCTACTTGCATCCATGTTCTTTAATTATGCTCATATCTGCTTGGAGCAATATTAATCTCAATTGCTGTCAGTGTTATGATGCAGTGTTAGAAAGAGACATCTTGTATGTAATTCTTTCGTGACAGCTTTGTCATTTCTGTTAAGTAAAAGAGGTTGCTTCTCAGGTGCTTGATGCTTGATGTTGTTGTCAAGATTACCCTGGCTTCAAGACTCCAGGGATCATCCCAACAGACATCTAGGGATGTACAGTAAAAATCGCTTAAGTTCAAATTGAGGGACTGACATTTTGTTTTGAGATAGCCAATATGAGCTTCAACATAGAGATTATTATACTGGGACCCAAAAATTATCTGTACTGACATCTAGTGATCTACATGAGCTTATTGGCATATCTGTACTGACATCTAGTGATCTACATGAGCTTATTGGCATATCTGTACTGACATCTAGTGATCTACATGAGCTTATTGGCATATCTGTACTGACATCTAGTGATCTACATGAGCTTATTGGCATATCTGTACTGACATCTAGTGATCTACATGAGCTTATTGGCATATCTGTACTGACATCTAGTGATCTACATGAGCTTATTGGCATATCTGTACTGACATCTAGTGATCTACATGAGCTTATTGGCATATCTGTACTGACATCTAGTGATCTACATGAGCTTATTGGCATATCTGTACTGACATCTAGTGATCTACATGAGCTTATTGGCATATCTGTACTGACATCTAGTGATCTACATGAGCTTATTGGCATATCTGTACTGACATCTAGTGATCTACATGAGCTTATTGGCATATCTGTACTGACATCTAGTGATCTACATGAGCTAATTGGCATATCTGTACTGACATCTAGTGATCTACATGAGCTAATTGGCATATCTGTACTGACATCTAGTGATCTGCATGAGCTAATTGGCATATCTGTACTGACATCTAGTGATCTACATGAGCTAATTGGCATATATCTGTACTTATTGTATACATCTAGTGATCTACATGAGCTTATTGGCATATCTGTACTGACATCTAGTGATCTACATGAGCTAATTCTATTTGTCTCGTTGCTGTTGTTACCCAGTGCCAGAAACAGACTTCAAGTATGTGATGTTCGACGACAACCTGGTGACGGTGTCGGACACGGGCAAGGAGCTCGGGGAGTTCACGGTGTCCATCGAGCCCTCCAAGTTCCGGGGTCAGGAGTGCTTCCTGATCCACGCCAACAGCCACGGGGCCATCGACGGGGTCCCCTGCGGCACCTCCATCACCTGCCACGTCTCCAAGAACATGGAGACGCTCGAGCAGAACCATCACGAGTATGTCAAGGTGAGTAGGGATGATGGGCTTCAGTCAGACCGGGCTAGAAATGTGTGAAAGTCCGTTCAATGTCCCCCTGACTTAGAACAGGTACATGTGGGACATTTGAAACGGTAAAGATAGTGGCACGATCCTGGAGGTACTGCAGTACTAGGAAAGTCTCGATGTTTTTGAAAGCCAGAATTCTACAGGCATCAGAATTGTCAGAGGATCTGCACATTCCAGAGGATTAAGAATTTCTGACAAGAGTTTTGCCTTTTTATGGAGTGGTATCTTTTCTGTTAAATAGCATTTTAAAGTGATTTCTGACTATATTAAGCCTTTTTCAGTTTTTGGTGATGTCGGGAGCTTAAAACACTTTACAATTATTTTCATTGATGGCTTCGTTCCACATGGCTGTGCCAATCGGACATTAAACCCAACTTTGATTCACAATTATTTTCTGGAAGTTTAAAATGCTGAAAGATGTGAATGCAAGTGCTTTTTTGTGTTAATGTTTAAATTGAATTTGTGATGTTATATTAGATTAACATAATATTTATAGCTTACTATGCTGACTCTTTTATTTCTAATTGAAAGCAAGCTTGTCTGATGTACCACTTATTATCAGCAAAACCAGACCGTGGACAGATGTCAAGATTAATGACTTTTGTTAGTTGTGGCTTGTCGTGGTTATCGTTATCCTCAGCACATTGCATTAGTGTACGTCATATTTAATTCATTATGTTAGAGTAGTGCAGTATATAGTGCGCTTTTCACTACTGCCCACTGATCCACTGTACATTTATATTATTATATTGTCTTATGAAACAATGATTACTGCATAAGTGGCTGGAAAAAAAGAAAATCATCACAAACACTTTCCTCAATATTTACAGAATACCATGTCTTGAACGTTATGTGGGGGGAAAAAAGTACCATATTTTTCAGATAATAAGGTGATACTTTTTTCCCAGACTGAGACCCATGCGCCTTATAATATGACTTGTAAAATTAATAAGAAAATATAATAATGTAGTCTGAATTTTATGTAAAATCAGTCTAAAATCCTCCAAAGTCGGAGTGTGGCTGCCCACATGGCGGGGTAATCAAAAATGGTCACACACGTAATACAGTGGAGAACTGATAACTCGAAATATTTGTCTGACTAAATTTACACTATAGTTTGAAAAATATGGTAAGACTTTGAAAAAAGCAACCATTTTGTGTGTGCATGGTATGTGGAAGGAAAGTAACAATTTTGTGTTAGTATGCGGTGGCCTAATTTCAGCTGGAGAACTGCCCTCTGGATAGGAAGACGGTCATTGTGAGACAGGCAGATAACTACGTCATCAACAGGGTCATCACACAGGGGGAGGTAACCATGCTGTTGACTTGACTTTTCTTTTTTCTCTCTCTCACCTTTCTGACTTTCATACGTCATTCATTCACTAAACCGTTTTGTTTACAAACAAATCGCCTCATTTTCATCCTTTGAAAATTTAAGTTCTTTTTTTTTTTTACTTCGTTTATTTTTTCATCTTCATCTGTTTGTGTTATTATGTAGCGTTGTGATGTTTTTATTTTAGTTCAATCATATGACTTTTTATTTTGTGGCAATTGAAAATTGTTTATCATATCTGAAATCCTGATGATTTTTTTTTTAAGATCTGCATTTTCTAAAAAGTCATGATTGATAAATGTGTGGGTTTTCTGGTATCTAAAATTATTTGGTATTTGGTATATTAGTGGATTATATAGTGGATTAACTATATATATGTAATCTGTGTTTGTAATGTATTATAAGTACTCAAATATGCACATGTTGCTATATATGGTTTGAGCAGCTTATTTGATTTTGCTACATTCTCTTTCTTAAAGATATGGGGAAAATCAAACCATTGAACAATTAAACAATTGAACAGATAAAAGAGGTAAAAAGGAGTATTTTTTTTATAATACAAAAAGAAAATTAAATTACTGAAAAATATTATTTCGTGAGACCAAAAGAAAATTAAACTACTGAAAAATGTTGAACGAAAATGTGTTTTTTTGTGTGTAGGATGTGCAGCGGACTTCCCGCACTGTTTCCCTGGACACAATGAAGGGCTTCATATCAGAAGGTAAGGGAAATAAGAAGGAACAAGTAACCAAAAAATGAAACGGAGAAAGCAAAAAATAAACCAAGAATGAAATATATCTAGGAGACATATTTTGGCAGTCCCACAATGCCTTTTTCAGTGTCAATATAATTACTACTGGAAACGGATGTATTTTTGTGGTAAATGATGCTGCTAAGACATTCAAACAGACAGCCTGCCAGCTCAAAAGAAAAACATGATCCCCTTGGTAAAGGTGAATGAATTTGAATTAATTAATTTTTATGAACCTTTGTTGACCATGCAGGCATTATCCTACAAATGCTAATCTTCTTTTTCTTCTTCTGCATTCCTAGGCCATAATGGGTGATACTGTTATTCTGAAATTTAGATTTTTGTTTTAATAGATAATCAAGTGTATAATTCTGGTACTGTACTATGATTGTTTTTGAAATTAGTAAGAAATTTCCCCTTTAAATTAAACTGTGCAAGCTAGGGCATGCAACTTGGTTGCTCCCCTTTCATCTCACCACATGTTTGCTTCTAGGGGTCTTTTAACAAAATAAACTTGAAACAGAGGTTTGCACCGTGTTGGTGCTTTCATACGTTGTATGTTTTTTTTAATGTGTTATCTTTTTGTGTGCAATTCGTTTGCATTTATTAGCTAAGATCAATGTTCCATGTTCCATGTAGCTTTCACAATCCTTAAAAAGACATGTAAGGTCTGATTTACCAAGGTGATTTTAGCAGTCGTTTGGTTTCAGACATAGCAAGAGCAACACAACTCCCAAAATCCAATCATGTTTGTTTGTATCTTGCCCAGTACTATGCAACGTCAACTGATGTATTTGCAGGGTCCAACTTACTTCTTCACAGAATCTTCATTGGCAAGGGTCTATCGGAAGAGTTGCAGTTTATTTCGTTTGACTCTGAAACCAACCTGTGTCCTGCCACTTATGTAGGTATTTTGTGTGTGTCTACATCAGTACATGAGTGTTTGAATCAAGGTGTTAATGTGTGTGGAGGAATTAGGTGTGGTCATGTAAGAATAGCATTGTTTAGCTGGTCGTGGCAATGTCACTGTGTATGTGAAGGGTTGTGCAGCTCTGTGTGTGTGTGTGTGTGTGTGTGTGTGTGTGTGTGTGTGTGTGTGTTGAGTATCAGGATGAAACATCACCAGCCATGCACAGTATTATCAAAGAGTTCTCCAACTTGTAACTAAGCCACCAGAAATTTTATTTATGAATTAGTTATGGTTGTATGATAAAGAAAGAATTGGCCTCGATCAATTTCTGTAGTTAGTTATTACAAAAGAGAACAATTCATGAAGAAAAATTGTCGTTTTTATTTTTGTTCTTCCCTTTATCATGAAACTGAATGTATTTGTTAAACGTTTTTTTGGTGTATCACATTTGGTTGGACACATTTTTTCAGAAATCATTGGAAGAGCGCACACAGACGATAGAAGGTGTAGAACTGCGCGTTTTGGGGGTGGAGAGAACCATCAACTCCAACGTAGATTTGCCAACCACTTGGCAGTCTTACTTTCTCAATGATGGGTAGGTGTCATGAAGGCATGCAAAGCTTTCATGTGTTCTGGATTTTAAGCTGTTTTGGGATAATTGAAAACTATATTGTATTTAAGCTGTTTGGGGATAATTGGAAACTATATTGTATTTAAGCTGTTTTGGGATCATTGGAAACTATATTGTATTTAAGCTGTTTTGGGATCATTGGAAACTATATTGTATTTAAGCTGTTTTGGGATCATTGGAAACTATATTGTATTTAAGCTGTTTTTGGATCATTGGAAACTATATTGTATTTAAGCTGTTTTGGGATCATTGGAAACTATATTGTATTTAAGCTGTTTTGGGATCATTGGAAACTATATTGTATTTAAGCTGTTTTGGGATCATTGGAAACTATATTGTATTTAAGCTGTTTTTGGATCATTGGAAACCATATTGTATTTAAGCTGTTTTGGGATCATTGGAAACCATATTGGCACCATGGGAATGAAAATAAGAAAGTTCTTTTCTTCCTTTTCATAAATTGTAATTACTTTTGCTATGATATATAAAATATATGTAAAGACTAAAGTGACAAAGTATGAAAAACAAAACTCATGTAAGAGCTAAAATGAAGTTAAGAGTAGTTTCAGAATAATTATGGCAACATTTAGAGTTGATAATGCTGCTAAATATGGAGGAAGGAATAACCTGAGACAAGCCCCACTGATCCAGTTGGAAGGTCAATGTTGAAGAAGAAAGTTAAGAAAGTTGTGGTTTATGCTTGTCAAGACTTAAGGCTGTGTATATCATGAATGTGTTTTAGTTCATACTGTTGACCAATGCCTTCTTTGTATGTTTATGTTGTGGGGTTTTTTTTAAATTTTGTTTTAAGGGTATACGAATGAAATTGCTTTTGACTTGTGTACATTCTCTGTCATTGTCTTTGTCTCTAGGCATTTGTCGAATCGGGTGCAGGTTGGGTCTCCTGTCACCATGAAACTCCAGCGGATACCCACCATGATAGAGAAAGGTGACTTGTCTTGGGACTCTCAAAATTGTTTCCCTAAATTAATGCAGTACTGGTTCTTGATGTCATGGTAATATGTAGATGTTTGTTTAAGGTGAAGACAATTTGCAAAGAGCTGTAGGAGTTTAACCCTTTCGCCGCCAGCCATTTGTCAGCCACAAAATACCATTAAACTTAAACTGGGTAGAGAAAATAAAATATCTGCAATATTGCAACTTCCTCTATGACAGATATAACATTAGGCCTATCCTTACCTCCCAAAATTAAGAAAATAGGGTCTTTGGATAACAGGCCCTGGTTTTATGCCTTTTAGTGGCATCGTGGTGCTAAAATGCGACATTGGTGGTGAAAGGGTTAACACTATTGTGGCACAAAGTCTGTGCATGTTTTCATGATGTCATCTTTTTTTATGATTGATATTTTAACATGAGTGTGAACTTATTTATCTTTGTGATGACCGCCTTATGAGGAGTTCTGTGTGGTTGGATTAGCTATAGTTTTTATAAGTAAAATTAAATGTTAGGTGATTTTCAGCAAAACAATATTCCAAGTTTCTTTTTTGGATAGTGCTTGAAAAAATTAAGTCAAACAGGTTTAGCAACATGAGTTTTTGAACAGAAGTAGAGGCAATGAAAGCTGTAACTTTGGCTGTGTGTTAGCTGCTTTTTACGCTACTGAAACTGAATATTTCACAAACATAAAATCTTGCAAATGTAAACTTAGACTCTCAGATCTATGTGTATGGATGGATATAAACACACAAATAGACAAACATACGCATTACAGGTATGTAGTCTTTCGTCTTTCGGATGAGACGATAAACCGAGGTCCTGTGTGCCCATGCACTTAGCATACGTTAAGCCCAGTGGCACCAAAAAAGTTGTTATTTGGTCAAAATGTTACACCCCCCCCCTCATCAGTCACACAAAAATCGCATGCAAAAAAAAAAGAAAAAAGAAATTGTGTGGAGAGCCTCTGGCTGCGACGCGTTCTCCAGGTGGGAGCAACCCGAATTTCACAGAGACGCCTCTGTGACTATAAAGTACCTAACACCTAGTGTCATTGAGGCATACTGTTCATGCATATAGTTCACAAGTATTTCTGCAGACCTGTTCACGTTCCATTCCTTGTAGTCCCCATCTCACAGGATTGGAATGAAGTAAATGTGGGGCTGTTGTTGGTTTTCGTTTTCCCTCAGCTCTTGCTTGCATTTGTGTTTGTGTGCATCTATAGATCTGGGTACATAGTTTGTGCCGGTGCGTGTTGAACTTAAATGCGTGCACCTGTGTTTGTGTACTTGTATTTTATTTTCAGAACCTAGTTGTTGGAGCGGCTTTTGGTTATTCTGGGAATCCCTGAGAGATTATGTAAATGATTGATCATGCAGTTGTTTTCCACTTTGTTTCTTATTTTGGGTTTGATTTTTTTTTTTTTCTTCTCCAGTTTTTGTTATTGTTTTTAGTTGTGTTCTAAATTTTGGCTCCCAGTTGATTTGTTGTTGTTCTTGTAATATTCGCAAGTATGTCTTACGGCAAGCAAAATTCTTTTAGCTTCTTGCCTGCCTCCAGCAAAATGTTGTCATTTATGATGTTATAGTTCAAAGTCAAGGACTCTGAAATGCAGGGTTTTGCTTTAAGAGGGATATATTGCCAGACCACATGCCAAATTGACTCTAACAGGTCTACTTTCTGTTTTGTAATTGAACAAAGAAAAATATATTTTATGAAATATTCTTCAGCAGTGAAAGGGT
Source organism: Phymorhynchus buccinoides (assembly GCA_017654935.2). Classification (NCBI taxonomy): domain Eukaryota; kingdom Metazoa; phylum Mollusca; class Gastropoda; order Neogastropoda; family Raphitomidae; genus Phymorhynchus; species Phymorhynchus buccinoides. The sequence continues at coordinate 68,789,354 of CM065683.1, forward strand.
TAATTGATACATTGAAATCTGAAGCAGCATTTTAAGAATTTGATTTTTGAAACTTTAATTTCAAGGATAATTAATTGCGCCATTGCTATTAAAAGCAAAGTTTGATGTGGTGCTATTCTTTTTCATTATTTGTGTCTAGGTCTGTAGTGGGTTTAAAGAAAACTGAAGTTCTGAAGATGCTTCTTTTTTCTACCCGAAAAGATCCTTTTCTTTTCAGGCCCCAGCTACTTGGAACAAACTACCACCATCTCTCAGACATTCCAACTCTCTGTCAATCTTTAAGGCCAATCTGAAAACACACTTCTTCTCTCAGCAATAATGTTCGCAATCTCAGCATCACTTATTGAAATGCTATGGGTCTGCGTGAATGATGTGTGTGCGGATGGGGAGGAGAGGATTGGGGAGCGCGCACGCGTGTGTGTGTGTGTGCATGCATGCGTGCGTGCGTGTGTGCGTGCGCGCGCGAGTACGTGTGCGTGTGTGTGTGTGTGGACCCATTTATGTGCTATGCGAAGATGCATGTTTTTATGTCTATGAATATGTCACAGCGTGAGGGTGAGGGTGGGTATGCGAGCGCGTCTGAGTATGTTTGATATGTCTGTAATTTTGTATGTGGGGCGATTCTTAGTTTTTGTAAAGCGCCATGAGTAGTACACCTAGAATGCGCGCTATATAAATATTCTTTATTATTATTATTATTACCTCACTTAATGCGCCATAAAAATATTTTCAATGTGCATTTTAAAGTATCAATTCAGCAAGACTCCTCGGGATTTGTTTTCCCTCTGAATTTATTTTTAGGATTAAATAATTTGTAAAATATAGACATGAATAGAAAAGGAAAGGAAGAAAAGAAGGAAACAGGCATGCACATTATTCTTAAATTTGCGTTTCTGAATATTTACTGAAGTGTCCTTTTATATTTTTTCATTTAAGCATTTATTATTATTTTTAAAAACACTCTGTTTCTTATCTCTTGAAAATGATTTAGTGGATATTTAGCAAAATATATGTGTAAGGGGATGGAGCTTCTCCCATGTTTTCTCCTTTGCCCCTTAAAATTTGCAACTGAAAATGAAAATGCCTGTTCAAATTCTAAACAGGGGGTGAGCGTACCCCTTAAGAGGGGAAAAGATCAGAAGCCCTGATAATTATTATTATTTTTTTTTATAATATTGTTTCAGACGAGGAGCCCCCTAAGCCGGTGTTCGAGAAAAGGGAGTTGAACTGGGAGGAAGACATGCAGATGTACTCCAAGTTCCTGGACAGAAAGGTAGATTGTCATTGTTGGTGCTGTTTGTCACTGTTATCTGCATTTCAAAGAGCAGGTCATTGTTGGTGCTGTGTGTCACTGTCATCTGCATTTCAAAGAGCAGGTCATTGTTGGTGCTGTTTGTCACTGTCATCTGCATTTCAAAGAGCAGGTCATTGTTGGTGCTGTTTGTCACTGTCATCTGCATTTCAAAGAGCAGGTCATTGTTGGTGCTGTGTGTCACTGTTATCTGCATTTCAAAGAGCAGGTCATTGTTGGTGCTGTGTGTCACTGTCATCTGCATTTCAAAGAGCAGGTCATTGTTGGTGCTGTGTGTCACTGTCATCTGCATTTCAAAGAGCAGGTCATTGTTGGTGCTGTGTGTCACTGTAGAGCAGGTCATTGTTGATGCTGTGTGTCACTGTCATCTGCATTTCAAAGAGCAGGTCATTGTTGGTGCTGTGTGTCACTGTAGAGCAGGTCATTGTTGATGCTGTGTGTCACTGTCATCTGCATTTCAAAGAGCAGGTCATTGTTGGTACTGTGTGTCACTGTCATCTGCATTTCAAAGAGCAGGTCATTGTTGGTGCTGTTTGTCACTGTCATCTGCATTTCAAAGAGCAGGTCATTGTTGGTGCTGTGTGTCACTGTCATCTGCATTTCAAAGAGCAGGTCATTGTTGGTGCTGTGTGTCACTGTCATCTGCATTTCAAAGAGCAGGTCATTGTTGGTGCTGTGTGTCACTGTCATCTGCATTTCAAAGAGCAGGTCATTGTTGGTGCTGTTTGTCACTGTCATCTGCATTTCAAAGAGCAGGTCATTGTTGGTGCTGTTTGTCACTGTTATCTGCATTTCAAAGAGCAGGTCATTGTTGGTGCTGTGTGTCACTGTCATCTGCATTTCAAAGAGCAGGTCATTGTTGGTGCTGTGTGTCACTGTTATCTGCATTTCAAAGAGCAGGTCATTGTTGGTGCTGTGTGTCACTGTCATCTGCATTTCAAAGAGCAATGTTCATCATCACTGCTCACATTATTTTGCTCTTTACGTGTGTGTGTGTGTGTGTGCTTTGTCTCTCTTTTCAGTGAAAGGGGTGTCAATTTAGAGGGGAGACAATTTGAATTTATACAACTTCCAAGGCATAGTTTATTGTAAGCAGAGCATGAGATGCGCTACTGTCTGATCTCTGAGTTTGTCATTGGTTTTGTGTCACATCTGAATGAAGCCAGTAGTGCGTAGAACCTGTTGAAAATTGTTTTTCTCTCTTGAATTATAAGAAAGACTTTCTTAGTGGTTTTCATACCTGTTAACCCTTTCATCACCAATGTTGCATTTATGCACCACAATGGTTTCACACCCATATCACTAAATGGCATCAAATCAGGGCCTGTTATCTGAAGACCCTGTTTTCTTAATTTTGGGAGGTAAGGATAGGCCTAATGTTATGCATGTCACAGAGGAATTCCCAATATTGCAGATACTTTTTTCTCTCTACCCAGTTAAGTTTAGTGGTATTTTTTTTATGGAAAAAGGCTGGCGGTGAAAGGGTTAATAGACAATTTTCTGAAAAAACTAGGGGAGAGCACTTCGTGAAAATTAGAATTGTTTACCTCCATTACTCGGTCATATATACCATAGCAACAATGCAACTATGGCGTCGAAGCTTGAAACTGCAGGATGCGAGTCAGCGACTTGCAAACATTTTTTTAGAAAAATGAGGAGCATCCAGCATCCACAAACTGAGAGAACTTGCAAAATGTGACGTAAAAATATAAATGACGTCAATTTTAAAATGACGCAGTGTTCTAAGTGATGTAAGTCTAATCAAACACACGAGTCAAGAGCTGGGGATCTACCTGAAGGTAGAGTAACTCCCCCTGTTTGACCGATTGAATTAGGCAAGATCACTCCCACACACCATGAAATTACTCCCCTTAATTATTTCCGAACAATTCCTATTTATCATGAAGGAAACCTGAAAGTAAACCATGGCTAGGCGCAAGCCATTACCAGAACACCAGGTCATCCAAATCAGAGTGGCAGTGGCCCTGCAAGGGGCGTGGTCTACCCATAGACAACTGTGCATGCATCGTACAACTTATGGCTATCATAGCATTGCAAAAAGTTCTATTTTTCCGATGAAGATTAATTTGAGAATGGTTGATGTTTTTTAACATCAGTTTTAAAGTAAGAAAGTATGAAGTAAGAATTCTGAAGACTTTTTATGTGCTTTTAGTTTTCAAAATGTGTTAAGGGAGTTAAAGGATTCCTCCTAGGATTATCTTTCGTCAATATTTTTCTCATTGTTAGCACATTCTTCCATCCGCAGTGTCATCCATTTTCCTCACAATTTATATGCATTTTATATGTTTCAATCCTTGATGTCAACCTGATATCAGCAAATACAGGCCATGTTCTGGTTACCTATGAGCGAGCGCTTTGTCATTGAGTTTAATTTCACCATTCTTCTTCTTCTTCTTCTGCGTTCCCAGGCCAAAAAGCCATAATGGGCAAAGTTCATATGTGTCCGGTTTTCAATTTTCACTGGTCTCCCCGCTGCGTACAGCCGACACATTCCGATTTCGGAGGAGGTCAAAGGAGAAGAGTTATTTAAAGATTTTTTTTTTAAAGCATGGGCCAATAAGTCAGAAAGATAGTAGATGACAGTAAGCAAAGGGAAAATGCAGAGTCAAAGAGAGTGATAGATTAGAGGAAGTTACAAGCACAGAACTTCCAGAATGTGGGGGAACTATTTATTCAAAAGAACCCCCGGTATCCCCACGGGGGAATTTCACCATTAATTTCCTGACTGTTTTGTGTGATTACCATGGTTGCTGCCTTCCCCAGGAGGAGCTGAAGAACGACCACACCGTGTACATGCGCCACCACCCCGAGCTGAAGGCCCTCCTGGCTGATTTCCTGCAGTTCCTGCTGCTGAGGAAACCGGACGACGTCATCGCCTTCGCCGCCGAGTACTTCTCCGCCTTCTCCACCACCATGCCCGCCCCCACCCCCTACCTGGCCTCCGCCACCGCCACCCCCTTCCCCAACAGCCGCACCAACACCCAGATAGAGTCCCTCAGGGCTCCCACGCGTTAGGTGTGCATGGGGGAAAGTAGTTCGGGCACAGTCCTGAAATGAGGATCGAAAAAAGCTGATAGAGTTTTCAGGATTGGTCGTCTTTGTCATCCGGAGTCACTTTCTTTTAAAACCAAACGTTTCTGCTGACATTGATAGCAGAATAAATCAAGAGATGATAGATATGCAGTGGGGCTTTATACTGAAAATTCTCTGCCCCTGTTTCGTGAACTGAGATGCGTGCGCCATATACATAAGATTATCGCTTGTCATGAAGTAGTAGTAGTATAGAGTCACAGAAAATCCTCTGCCCCTGACCCATCACAAGTAGGTGGCATGGTCGGTTCAGTCCTAAAATTATCGGCCTTTCATGTCGCTGGGAAGTAGTATAAAGCCCCATTGTAACTTTATTATCGCCCATGCTGTATGCACAGACACACATTTATTGGAAATTTAGTTTTGAATGTGGTCGCCGCTTGCGGATTGGGAAGATTCAGAGAGCATTGAAACGTGTCATTTCAGGATTGAGAGGTTGTTTTACTTTCACTCCTGGGTGTGTCTCAGGATGGGGTCCACTGTCCTGGTTGATTTTGTTTGGGTTTTGTTCTGCGTGTGTGGTGGGCGACGCACCTCGACAGATATATGTTTGTTGTTTTCCTCCGTGACAGATCTGATTGCTCACAGTAACTTGATAGTGTGTGGGTGGATTGGACATTCACGATGGAGGAAGCAATATTCTTGGCTCTGAAAGTGGGGCGATGACTTGACGAAATATATGTATATTTTCGCGTATTATGTATGCACATGTGGTATGAAGCATTCTGTGGTCAGTTAATTAACGACTAGTGAATTTCAGTGCATATAGATCATCGTGTTTACATTGATGATTCAAAGAATAATGATCTGTGATGTAGCAATATCAGTATTACATGGGCCCAGCTTGGTCATAGAAGGTTATACACAGTGTGATTTTCCTTGTAAAATCATCTGTTGTAACTCTCTCTGTCTCCCTCTCTCTATCTCTTTCTTCTTCTTCTTCTTCTTCTGTGTAGTGCCCACAATCAACGGGCTGATTTTATGGCACTTTCGGTTGAGGTTTGAACAGGTCGGTCAACAAAAAAACAACTTAGGCACTTTTGACCCGGCCAGTCAGGGCACATTTAGTGCAACCTCATTTTTTTATTTTTACTCCTTGACTTTTTTCCTTTGATGCATCAGCAAACAGTTGAGAAAAAAATTTGAGATATAAATCTACTCTTTAATATTTCTGAAACCATTATCAGTTTCTGTACGAGATCTGACGGAATGATTTGGTCTTTTGATTTGATGGACAGTTGCGCGTTGGACTTGTCAGTTAGAGAGTTCAGTTAAGGGTATTATGATCACAGGCTAAATACTCCTAACCTCAATCAAGGCACTTTGTCATCTCTCTCTTTCACATCATTTCTTTAAAATGACTGTTTATAAAGTGTATTTTAGTATTGTTCATTTGTTTTGAATTTAAATTAAATCTTAAGCAAAAATCAGGTCAAAACCAAGGGTGATTCTTTTAGAAGGTGGGTATGCTTTTGCTTCAATGTATAAATCAAGCGTTGTGGTGATCAGGGTGTCAAGATGCACCGCGATAAATAAGAGATGAATGTGCAGTACCCCATGTACCAGACTGTGCTATGTTGATATTGCATAGTACTGCAATTGCCATGTTCTTCTCCTCTTACCCCCCCCCCCCCCCTTCCCTTTCTAGAATAAGAGATGAATGTGCAGTACCCCATGTACCAGACTGTGCTATGTTGATATTGCATAGTACTGCAATTGCCATGTTCTTCTCCTCTTACCCCCCCCCCCCCCCCCCCCTTCCTTTTCTAGCCACTCCTTCCTATTTTTGTTTCTGTCTCACTTTTACTATATATTATAAATTATTTATTAGAATATAATTTTTTTAATTTTTGATTGAACTTTTTTTTATAATTTACAATTTTGCAGAAAACAAACAACATTACTAAATTATATTAACTATTCTGCTACCGTCGGTGGGTTGACCCGCCGGTGTACCGTTTACCGTTGCTAGCCACGGGCGGGTTTGACCGCCAGATACTAGGGAAACCCCGGTGTCCCCCTTTGCGCTATTTATATCAAGTGACATCACATCCTTTACTTCCGTGACATGCGCAGTTCGCTCAGGGAAAGCACAATCTTCCGCCATCTTCATTTGTAGGCTAAATTTTGTAATTTTCAATCGATTTTCGTCGCGTTTTTGACGATGGAAACTGACAACTTTTGGCGTGAACCTGATAGTGCCGACAAAGCATTTACTGTGGAAAAAGTGGCAGAATCTGAACTTAGGCGAATCAAAAAGAGCATCGAAAGTGTTGAAACGATCTTGGGTTTGCAGCAGGAGATCGACACAGGTAAATTTAGTGATGATTCGAGCGAGTATTTTTTTTAATGAATTTTTAAAGTGAGTGTGTGCGAAAATCAGTGCAGCGGCAAAAATTACTTGGTGCGCAACAGTAAACAGTCTAAGTAATACTTGGTAGTAGAAGAGTCAAAGAAAAAAATCAAACATACACAACCCCCCAACTACCAAATAAACATATTAGCAATTAGATATTATTGCATGTACATATATTTTATCTGATCTTTGTTGTGGGAGTGGGGCAAGGCTGGGGGTTGTTTTGTTTGTAAAGGAATCGTTTGTACAGAAATGCTATATTGTAGACTAAAAACATGGAATGTTCTCCTGTTATTTCCTTGTAATAAAAGACCTGGCCCTGTGTTCATGAGTGCGTCTTAGACAGTCATCACGGGGGGTAGTTTGTTAATTAGGCTAAGCAACCAATCATTTTGGGAGTTTAGTCTAATTTACATACTACCCGTGTTGACTGTCTAAGATGCAATCGTGGCTACAGGGCCTGGAGATATAACATGCATGGGTGCAACTTTTCCTGGTATACAAGGATTTCCTGTTTTTGAATTTTACCAGAAAAGGAACTTCCTTTTTTTTTTAGATTTGTCAAACAAGATCTTTGTGTGTATACTGTGTTTCTCAAACACTTTTAAATAAGCATTTGTATTTTTTGTGTAAAAAGCAAACCAAAATATCTTCATGATTTTTGCTTCAACTGCAGGGGGACATTGCCCCTGGACCCCGGCCACTCAGGTTTTTTCATTTTGTGTAGTTGCACCCATGAACATGTTAGTTGGTGTGTCCGTCCGTTAGAAAGATAAGGCTTTCTGGATTCTTTTTATAGCTGGAAGGTGGGTGGGGAGGGGGTGCAGAGGGTGGACTGGAGGGTGTGTTTGTGTAGATAATTGACTTTACTAAAGGAGGGGGTGCAGAGGGTGGACTGGAGGGTGTGTTTGTGTAGATACTGGACTTTACTAAAGGAGGGGGTGCAGAGGGTGGACTGGAGGGTGTGTTTGTGTAGATAATGGACTTTACTAAAGGAGGGGGTGCAGAGGGTGGACTGGAGGGTGTGTTTGTGTAGATAATGGACTTTACTAAAGGAGGGGGTGCAGAGGGTGGACTGGAGGGGGTGTTTGTGTAGATAATGGACTTTACTAAAGGAGGGGGTGCAGAGGGTGGACTGGAGGGTGTGTTTGTGTAGATAATGGACTTTACTAAAGGAGGGGGTGTAGAGGGTGGACTGGAGGGTGTGTTTGTGTAGATAATGGACTTTACTAAAGGAGGGGGTGCAGAGGGTGGACTGGAGGGTGTGTTTGTGTAGATAATGGACTTTACTAAAGGAGGGGGTGCAGAGGGTGGACTGGAGGGTGTGTTTGTGTAGATAATGGACTTTACTAAAGGAGGGGGTGTAGAGGGTGGACTGGAGGGTGTGTTTGTGTAGATAATGGACTTTACTAAAGGAGGGGGTGCAGAGGGTGGACTGGAGGGTGTGTTTGTGTAGATAATGGACTTTACTAAAGGAGAGGATGCAGAGGGTGGACTGGAGGGTGTGTTTGTGTAGATAATGGACTTTACTAAAGGAGAGGATGCAGAGGGTGGACTGGAGGGTGTGTTTGTGTAGATAATGGACTTTACTAAAGGAGGGGGTGCAGAGGGTGGACTGGAGGGTGTGTTTGTGTAGATAATGGACTTTACTAAAGGAGGGGGTGTAGAGGGTGGACTGGAGGGTGTGTTTGTGTAGATAATGGACTTTACTAAAGGAGGGGGTGTAGAGGGTGGACTGGAGGGTGTGTTTGTGTAGATAATGGACTTTACTAAAGGAGAGGATGCAGAGGGTGGACTGGAGGGTGTGTTTGTGTAGATAATGGACTTTACTAAAGGAGAGGATGCAGAGGGTGGACTGGAGGGTGTGTTTGTGTAGATAATGGACTTTACTAAAGGAGGGGGTGCAGAGGGTGGACTGGAGGGTGTGTTTGTGTAGATAATGGACTTTACTAAAGGAGAGGATGCAGAGGGTGGACTGGAGGGTGTGTTTGTGTAGATAATGGACTTTACTAAAGGAGGGGGTGCAGAGGGTGGACTGGAGGGTGTGTTTGTGTAGATAATGGACTTTACTAAAGGAGGGGGTGTAGAGGGTGGACTGGAGGGTGTGTTTGTGTAGATAATGGACTTTACTAAAGGAGGGGGTGCAGAGGGTGGACTGGAGGGTGTGTTTGTGTAGATAATGGACTTTACTAAAGGAGGGGGTGTAGAGGGTGGACTGGAGGGTGTGTTTGTGTAGATAATGGACTTTACTAAAGGAGGGGGTGTAGAGGGTGGACTGGAGGGTGTGTTTGTGTAGATAATGGACTTTACTAAAGGAGGGGGTGCAGAGGGTGGACTGGAGGGTGTGTTTGTGTAGATAATAGACTTTACTAAAGCCAATGTCAATGAGTACACATATGCTTTTTGGATAACTTTAGAGCATTACCTTTACCTTTACAACTTCAAGTTTAATAAAATGCTCTTTCATAATTGACCAAGTAAGCATTTTGTATGAGGACCAAAGAACCATGTATGTGCATTAATGAATATGGCGTGGCTAAAACACTGTAGCTGCATCTATGAATCGGTTACATGGCCTTGTATACCTAGTTTCACATGTTTACCATAGCTGAAATGTATATTTCGGTTTATTTACTGTAATGTCAGTGCGTTAGAAACATGACTATTTCTGGTAAATTAAATCCTGGGTAAAATTTATTTGGTTCTCACAAATGTCGTCGAATATAAGACTGTGTTCATGCTTGAACAGGTCAAATACTGCCTTTACCGGATTTTTCTGACTGTAAGGCGATATTTTTTTCCAAAGAATGAGACCCCTACTCTTTATAATATGATTAACAATATAGTAAGAAAATATAGCAACAAAATGTGAGTTTTGTGTAAAATTTGGGGTGTGCGCCTTATAGTCCGGAAAATATGTTTGGGTGATAGGAACCTAATGAAACATGTTGGTCAGTTGAAGAAAAAGAAAAGAACAACAGTGTATACAATTGAAGCATTTTAATAGATTGGGACTTATTTTTATAATCGAAGTAAATTAATCGATTGTGACTTTTTTTGTATGAACGTGAAATGGTTGTGATGCTTGTAATGCGTTGTATTTTACGAACTTGTAGAACTGTCAGCAACACTGATGCGAATTACGTAGATGCATCAACTGCCCTCCCCCTACTTTCACCCTTTCAACACTGTATTAAATAAATGCCTGGAATATGAAACATGCTGTATCTGCTTCCATAGGTCACATCATCAAGTCTTTTCAATAAATAGAAATCCCTCTGCCCTTTTCTTCTCCCTCTCCCCTGCTCTTTTTGTCTGTCACTCTCGCTTTCTCTGTGTGTGTGTGCCCCTTGCGCCCCCTACCTCCCCTCCCCCCACATCTTAGCTTTTAGTCCCCATCGTCTTTGAGTCGTTTGGGTGATACACCTCTTCTCAAAATTTAAAGTAATTCCTTATAGCGGTTCTCGATATGCAGCCTGGTTTGTGTGTGAGAGAGAGAGAGTGTGTGAGTGTGTGCGCATTTTCCTATGTTAGGCCCATTCCTCACTGTCAATACAGACTAGAACATTGCTGTTTTGTGGCCCCCCGTGGGGATACCGGGGGGGGGTCTTTTGTATAAATAGTTCCCCCACCTTCTGGAAGTTCTGTGCTTGTAACTTCCTCTAATCTGTCACTCTCTTTGACTCTGTCTTTTCCCTTTGCTTTCTATCGTCTTACTATCTTTTCTTCCTTGCCGGTCCATTCTCCTGCCTTTTTTTCACGAACACTTTCAAAAAGATTTTCTCCAGCCGAAGTCGGACTTGCTGGGCCTAACTGTTTTTAGTTAGGCGCATAACGGCAGCATGATGCATCTCCACTCATAATTGACAGGAAACTGTCGGAGCGATCGAAGAAGAGCTGCTTTGTGGTGTTAACTACGGGCAGTATCGTGATGCTGCCATACGTGATGCTGCCATTTGCATTCATTCGCCTAAGAACAATGACAAAGAGTCTGCATACGGTTCGATTCACTGCGAGTCGATTGTGACATTTGTGAGGCATGATTCACGTGAAATTCTACTGTCTAAATGAATCTGATGAAATCCTACTACATTAGTTGTTCAGCATATTTGTAGTCCCCCGTACACGAATCTGATGAAATGTCTGTATTTATGTATCAGACATTTTTTATTTGATTCGTGTATTGGGGTCTACATGAGTATAGTGAATGAAAATAGCAGAATTATTTTTAGGCAGAAGTGTTTCATGTGAATCATGATTCATAGACGTCGTCGCAATCGGACTACATTTGGGTTGATACTTAAATAATAATAATTAATAATGCTTATATAGCGCATAATCTTGCAAAGCAACTCAATGTATGCAGTCAATACATTGAGTACATAATACTTGAATCATATGCAGTGTGGCTGTCCTTTAATAAAGAAATATAACTCTAAAGAAAGTCAAGGCGAATGCAAGGAACAGTAACTCTGGAGGTAGCAGTCCAGTCCATAGCATGGTGACATAAGAAAGAATCAGTGCCGAACAAAAGAAGCTGACGGAGTGTGTTTTTCCCCAGGCCTTAAGTAAACAGCGCTAAATGTTGCTGGTCAACGAATGCTGATAATTTTATTAATGCTGAAATTCTGGCTACCCCTCCTCCCTCCCACTTAGACACCCCTATTCTTCACTTACACACAGACAGACACATACACACGCACATTTTACTCATGTAAATTTATGTATTCAAATACTATTCAAATCTTCCTCCCACAGACATTCATCCAACATACCATACACGCTTGCACATGCACATAATTATATTATAATGCACTCGATTTTGTTTTGTATAAAATCTCTTTAATGTCAGTGGATAAAGAACAAAAAAACTAAAAACATGCACACACACACACACACACACACACACACACACACACACACACACACACACACACACACACACACACACACACACACACACACACACACACACACACACACACACACACACACACACACTCTTTCTCTCAAACACATAATTGCACCCATGCACACACAAGGGGAGGGAGAGAAAGAGAGATTTAATTGTATAGCTACATCATCTAATCATTCAGCCAAATGTAACCATGGGGGCAAAATATAAAGTGGAGACAATAAAATGCATATTACAGTGGAACCTCAATATTACGACCTAGACAAATCAGCCCCCAAAGGTCTTAATAGGGAGGGGTCTTATTATGAAGGTGGACACTCAGTAGTCCGGATATGAAGGGTAAAAAAAAAATCAGTGAATTTTATGTGGTCACAACTAAGAGGGAGTCTTAATAGGGAAGGTCTTACTATGGAGGTTCCACTGTATCAACAAACAGCGAGGCACCAGGTAAACCAACGGAGACAAAAAAACAAAGGCTGTTCTCCCCAGAAAAAAATTAAGCTATTTAAATGATCAAACTTCTGCCTGTCCTTGCGGATGGGAAGACCAGTGGAGCAAACGACACTGTTTACAGGCTAACTACTTCTTCTGCATTCCCAGGCCATATGGCCATAATGGATAAGGTATGTGTCCGTTTTTCAGTTTTCACTGGTCTTCCCGCTACGTAGAGCCGACACATTCTGATTTCGGAGGAGCTCAAATAAGAAAAGTTATCTGGAGGAATTTTTTTTTAAGGCAAGCGAAAGGGCCAATAAGTCAGAAAAATAGTACCGGTAGATGATAGATCGCAAAGGGAAAAGGCAGAGTCAAAGAGAGTGGCAGATTAGGGGAAGTTTCAAGCACAGAACTTCCAGAAGGTGGGGGAACTATTTTTACGAAAGACCCCACGGTATCCCCACTGGCAGATTAGGGGAAGTTTCAAGCACAGAACTTCCAGAAGGTGGGGGAACTATTTTTACGAAAGACCCCACGGTATCCCCACTGGCAGATTAGGGGAAGTTTCAAGCACAGAAGGTGGGGGAACTATTTATGAAAGACCCCCCGGTATCCCCACGTATATAAACTTATTTGAAAATATATTTGCTTGAGTTCCAAACTCAGTTTGACGTAAGGGAAAATTGGGAGGGGAAAGTGTTACTTGCTAGTTCTGTTGCTGTGTAATAAATCCAGTAATATCTTCTGTTGTAGACCTACACAAAGTGCCAGGCAAAAGGTTTTTCAGCTATTATGCCATTGCATGAAAGGATATGACATCATTATGGGTCGCTTTCAGTTTCAACTAAACTGTCAGGATCCTGATGCAATTAATATCAGCTGGCAATATTGTGCAGTTAGCCTTTGTGGTTCGTTTTAGTTCAAGAGAAGCACATGCACACGCATGCATACACACACGCACAGACAGACACACACACACACACTCAGGGGGAGAGAAAGAGAAAGGGGGGGGGGGGGGACAAAGGAAGTTGACAATCAGGAATCAGCCTGTGGCGCTAAAGGGCCAGCCACACACATACGAATCGTATCTGAATATGATGCGATTTTGACGATGTCATAAATCACGTGAAATTCATGTATTGGGTCTACTTGAGTACAATGACCGAAAATATAATTATTTTCAGACGGAAGTATTTCACGTGAATCATGACTCACATCGTCAAAATCGTATTGTATTCAGATACGATTCGTATGTGTGTGGCCGACCCTCAACAGTGGAAGATTGATTGTTCCATATCGTCCAAGATCAATAGTCTTTCTATGAAGTCATCCTGCCTGGTCCTTCGTGAGGAAGAAATTAGTGGATTTCAGTGCAAACGAAAATGAATGCACCAGTCTGCTGGAGATGACAGCTAAATTGCCTGTCAGGTTTCTTTTTTCTTGGAGACTGTTTTGGTCCTTTAAAGGGGCACCTTGACGGATGAGATTTTGCAAGAAACACGTCGAGATCACCAGGAAAACACCCTTTACAGAGATCGCAACTCTCACTTTGCTGTGGTTTCATAGAAATCAAACCGTCAATTCGGCGATTCCTCCTTGGCGGAGGTGCTGGAAGTCCAATTCTTTCAGTGAAAGAGAAGGCATGTGCCTTCTCTTTTCTAATGGCCGCCTGAGTTTAGACCAAATCGTTTGCACGAATTTGTCACAATACAAGCCTTTTTTATATATATATATTTTTTTTTTTAAATACATTTTATTCAGTTTACCTAAAGGAGTTTTGCTCACAACAAAGGAAATAGCTCCAATTTTGTTTTTACTGCACTACAAAAAAGAAAAAGTTTCACCACAATGAGTGACCTCCACCCACCGCATCCAAAATGGCTTCTCTCTCCGGAATCTCCGCCAAGGTGGAATCGCCGTTTTGACGGTTTGATTTCTAGGAAACCAGAGCAAAGCGAGTGTTCCGATCCTTGAAAAAGCTGTCTTTCAATCTCGACGTGTTTCTTGCAAAAACTCATCCGTCAGGGTCCACCTTTAATTTTTCCCCGTGGAGAAAGAAACAACAACCCAAACCAATCTTTCTGTTTGTGTCTGAAACGTAGGAAATAAATGTTGTTGTTGTCTTACCCTGGCTTAACGACTCCAGGGATCACCCCAACAGCTGAAACACTTAAACACTATGGTACAAATGCACCAGCCAGGGATGAGAACATTACGTATGTATTTTATTATCCCGCCACGTGGGCAGCCACACTCCGACTTCAGAGGATTTTAGACTGATGATGTTATGCTAGGAGCTTGTCATGGCTTAAGACAATCCCCGCACAACCATGCAGAACATAACATTTTGATATAGCCTTGGTGTTCTAGCTTATGTCAACTGGTCTGACACAACCTCCTGCCAAGGCGAGTAAGAAAGAAATGTCCATGGTGTATTAGATCATTGCCCTCGGTAATGAAAGGCAGGGCCTGACATACGGGGGAGGCTTAGGGGGCTGCAGCTCACACCCTTTTTTAGGTGGTTCTTAACGTAAGTTGGTGCCCCATCTAGCACTACTTGATTGCACTTATAATCTTGCACTCTGTAGAGTGGCACAGTGGTAGCGCGTTCGCTTCGTGTCAAGTAAACCCGAGTTCGAACCTGGGTACGGGGGATTTTTCCTCTCACTTTGCACTAGGCCTTGCGGACTGAACGTGGAGTCTTTCGGATGAGACGATAAACCGAGGTCCCGTGTGCTCATGCACTTAGCACACGTTAAACCCAGTGGCAACGAAAAAGTTGTCATTTGGTCAAAATTTAACCCCCTCCCTTCCTTCGTCATCAGTCACACAAAAATCGCATGCAATTTTTTTTATAAATTGGGTGGCGCGCCTCTGGCTGCGACGTGCTCTCCAGGTGGGAGCAACCCGAATTTCACAGAGACGCCTCTGTGACTATAATGTACCTAACCTAACCTAACTCTTATCTAATCACCAAAAAGGGGCGGGTCAAGTGGCGAGACAAAGGTTTGCTATGTTGCCCATTTTATAGTGCATCCCTGGGACCCCTTACACATTCTCATAGAAAGTCCTTTTTTAAAATTTATTATATTACTTCATAGACCCCCAAATGGGGGTCCCTGTTGATATAAACTATAATAGGCAAAGTCCTTTTCATCCAGTGTGTCTGTAGGCTTTTGATAAAAAAATGCCTCTACATTCAGCCTGCTCGACGGGACAATACACCATCGTAAAACAAAATCTTGAAGATAGTTCTCAATAAGTTCAGACAGACAAAGAAAACGACATGCGTGCGTGCGTGCGTGTGTGTGTGTGTGTGTGTGTGTGCATGTGTAGGTGTTTTTTTTTGTTTGTTGGGGGGGGGGGGGGATGAGACACGAGAGTGAATGTATATTAATGAATGAGTGTGTAGGAATGTGTGTGTGTGTCTGTCTGTCTGTCTGTCTGTGTGATTCATTAACGGTGCAATATTTTCTGCCATTTTTTAAGTTGTGTTTTTGAAAAAGACATTAAAATCGAACATTTGTGCTTTTTTAAAAGGGTGTCCGGTGTTTCACTGAACAAAACAAAGAAAACGACAAACAGACACTAACGATCACAAGACCCCGCTGCTCAGAATGGAACCAGTTTGCTTAGAAGGTACATTGATGGTTTTCATTGTTTTGCCCAGGACTGAAGTTATAGGCAACACGACACTCTAATGGTTACAATACACGCTGCTAGATTCCACTCTTTCCCCATGTCAATACGCTAGTAATAATATGACTTGCATATCACTGTGTTGCCATGGGGAAAGAGGGAGGAATGGCAACGTGCGTTGTGACCATAAGCACCATGAACGTGTCCTATTTAGCTACCTATCATCTCACCCTCTTTTTTTTTCTCTGTTTTTTTTTTTTTTTGTTTAGCTATGGCTCACACACACCCCCCCCCCCCCCCCCCCACCTGCGTGCGCATCTCGACCCTTCCAACGGAAGTGTCGCCATCTTAGTCCTTATTTGTGTGTAAGCAAAGTGAAAATGTTATCTAAATGTGTAAAGAAAACATCCAGATGTTATAAATACAGTTTAAATAAGTTTCGAATTGGAACAGCCAAATACGCAGCATCGATCTGGCAAAAAAAGTTAATGACTAAGATGGCGGTCTCCCATAATATGGCGCTCCTTGTGGCCGGATATGACGACACGTGGGTACCAGCCATAAGGAGGAGGGATGAGTTTTGTGGGTTAAACAGATGGAGGATTCAATGACAAGAGGAGAGAGGGAGAGAGAGAGAGAATACGAATGTTTTATTGAGGGTAAAAAGGATAAGCTACAATAGCTTCTTTACACCTGGCCCTCTCACTCACACACTCACACCATGCATCATGCAAAGAAAAATTGACATAAAAACAATCAAGTCAAGAAAATGAAACAAAAATTGGCACATGAAAGGGAATCAAATTTGGGAGAAGAGAGAGAGAGAGAGAGAGAGAGAGAGAGAGAGAGAGAGAGAGAGAGAGAGAGAGAGAGAGAGAGAGAGAGAGTTGGGGAAGTTTGGATGCATATTGAGGGAAGGGTAGAGGAATAAGGAAGGGGCTGAGACCCAGACAGCTGTGGTCCCAGAGGGGAGGCTACACAATCCAACCTGTCAGAGCGGAACAAAGCTCCGGAGACTGGGACTGGCTAGGGCCTAATCACTTTTGGGTGCTGGCTAACAAGTATTGTATGATGGAGTCTATTTACTCACATTGTTCTAACATGCCAAGACTAAACTGCCTAATCACTTTTTGTACCACACAAACAAATACACAAGTGCAGAGTGACGTTGTTTTATCGAAGAGACAAAACAGAACATGTTATATTTTAACAAAAATGTCGGAGAAGGTCAAGATGTGACCCCCCCCCCACCCCCCCCCCCCCCCCCCACCCCCCCCCCCCCCCCCCCCACCCCCCCCCCCCCCCCCCCCCCCCCTACATTTCTCAGCTCTCCCCGCTTTTTCACACTTGCCTTTCTTACCAAACATTAAGCTGTATTTTATTAACCTTTTCAGCTAATTATCTTTGTTGAATAATTAATCGCAGTCATGATAAAGGCCATTATCTAACAGGACCCCCCCCCCCATGTAGTGCAGTACACACAACAGCCGCGGAGCATTTGTGACAGTCCACTGGGGCGAGTTTCTATAGATAACGGTCGCCGCGCGAATAACGCTTACGGCAAACGGGGCCTAAGAAACACTTTAGAAAACGTTTGCGGAAGAATATTACAAGCTCTTGTCTGATTGGTCAATTGTTTTTTAAAATTATTTTAAACAAACTTTAATGGACCAATCGACAACAAGAAATGTATTCACTCCATGCTAGTCACGTGATAGTTCGCCACGAGTCAGTATCGGAGTAGGGGAAGACGGGGTAAAAAGCGCATGGGCGGGTAAGAAGCCCACCCCAATTATCTCATGAAATGAAGCAAATTTCAGTCTCATTTTGCCCATGAGACGAGCGTTAATGTCTAGCATTCGTCTCATGGGCAAATTTGACTGAAATTTTATTTATTTCATGAGATAATTGGGGTGGGCTTCTTACCCGCCCATGCGCTTTTTACCCCGTCTTCCCCTAGTCACTAAACGTGTTTGGCAAACATCGGCGATAGAGGTGTTTTTTAGTACCGTTTTTGCCGATTTGCGCCCACGCTACGTAACGTTAGCCCTTGTGAAACTAGACCCTGGTCATTGCGTTTTTTTCCGTCTTGCCTTTATCTTCTACTATTATTGAATGCATGTGTTTTTATGTAAATGGATGAAAATTAGTGTTAAATATAGCAAACGATAGAACATGAAGTACTCAATCTGCAGTAAGAAAGGCAAGACTGAAAAAGTGGAAACAACGGACAAATGGGAGGGGGGGGGGGGGGGGTATCTAACCTGGGCGAGTTTCTCTAGATAACGGTCGCCGAGCGAATAACGCTTACGGCAAACGGGGCCTAAGAAACACTTTAGAAAGCGTTTGCGGAAGAATATTACAAGCTCTTGTCTGATTGGTCAAAAAAAAATATTATTTTCAAACTTTAATGGACCAATCAACAGCAAGAAATGTATTCACCCCATGCTAGTCACGTGATAGTTTATGACAGTCACAAACACGTTTTTGGCAAACGTCGGCGAAAGAGGTGTTTCTTAGTACCGTTTTTGCCGATTTGCGCTCACGCTACGTAACGTTAGCCCTTGTGAAACTCGCCCCTGGTCATTTGGAGACTGCTCGACTGTGAAGAGGGGAAGTATTGTTGTGCTGTCTATGTTGTCATGATTCATTCATGTGTTGGGTCTACTTGAGTGTAGTGAGTGAAAACGGCAGAATTAGTTTTAGACGGAAGTCTTTCAAGTGAATCATGACTCGCATGACCCAATCGCATCGCATTCCCTTACGATTTTACGCGCGTGTGGTTCCGGCTTTAACCACTGACGCGGGTAAAACGGAACGATTAATAAGGAATAAAGGGGCCTATTTACACAACTTGTATGCCATTTGAAAAATCCAAACAGTTTGGGCATAATTAGATAGGTAGACAAACACGTAGGCAGACATATACATGCGGCTAGGGCGACAGACGGACAGACTGATGCTTTGGTAGGTAGACTGACGGAGCGTTAGACAGATAGACAGTCCAGAGCAAGGCAGAGAGACAGACAGTGTCAGACACACGGGCAGGTAGACAGGTTATGCATTAGACAAAACGAGATTCAGTGAGAACTTTAAGTGGCTTTTCTGTGTTCTCGTTGCGACATCACAACTTTAGCATGAAATATGACAAATGTGAGTATGTGTGTATCTTTCTGTGTATGTGTGTGTGTATTTGTGTATGTGTGTGTGCTTGTTATGTGTGTGCATGCATGCGCCCATGTATGTATGTGTGTGTTTGTGTGTATGAGTCAGTGAATGTACGCGTGTCTGTTCACATGCATATTTGTGTTTATGTATATGTGTGTGGGCGGGCGCGCGCGCGCGAGAGAGAGAGAGAGAGAGAGAGAGAGAGAGAGAGAGAGAGAGAGAGAGAGAGAGAGAGAGAGAGAGAGAGAGAGAGAGAGAGAGAGAGAGAGAGAGAGAGACAGACAGACAGAGAGAGAGAGATGACAAATGAATGATTTAATGTCATCAGCAAGGTACATGCAATTTGACATGGGGGTACACAAAGTTGAAAGAAAATAAAAAATAAAGTAAAGAAGATTTTTAGTAGCAAACAAAACACACACACAGAGAGAGAGAGAGAGAGAGAGAGAGAGAGAGAGAGAGAGAGAGAGAGAGAGAGAGAGAGAGAGAGAGAGAGAGAGAGAGAGAGAGAGAGAGAAACGAAAACGAATAAATTTTATTTAACCAGGGAACATGAGATAAGCAAGTTACATGCTTTTTTCCACCCAGCCCTGAGGCAAGAGAGAGAGAGAGAATTCAAGTTTCAAGTTTGGTTTATTCCAAAAATAACCCCCTGGGGGCACATGGAAAATAAATATAAGTAACAAAAATGCTATGAACAACATATTGAATTACGAAAAGGAAACAAAAATGCACATAAAGCAGCTAAACACGGTACATAGAGCGACAAAAATCACGTCAAAATCGATCAACGATTAGGTACCAGAAGAATTAACAATGATACAGACTTGATTGTATTGCTCCTGAACTTATATTCAATCTCATTAGCAACAGCCCCATTCATACATATCATAATCTTCAAGAACGACGTTCTCACAAAAAGTACCTACTCTCTCTCTCTCTCTCTCTCTCTCTCTCTCTCTCTCTCTCTCTCTCTCTCTCTCTCTCTCTCTCTCTCTCTCTCTCTCTCTCTCTCTCTCTCTCTCTCTCTCTCTCTGTTTTGTTTGCTACTAAAAATCTTGTTTACTTTATTTTTTATTTTCTTTCAACTTTGTGCACCTTTAGGCCACATTACTTCTGGACTCTATTCTCACACACACACTCCCCTCCCCCCATATTAGTTTCACTGTGTGTTGACTGCAATGTGTACGTCAGCTTTGTTGCGAGAGAGAGAGAGAGAGAGAGAGAGAGAGAGAGAGAGAGAGAGAGAGAGAGAGAGAGAGAGAGAGAGAGAGAGAGAGAGAGAGAGAGAGAGAGAGAGTATGTGTGTTGATGCTTTGTTCAACTGATTGTATTTTGTATTGTGTTTTTTGGGTGGGGTGAGTGGTGGTGATGGTAACGGTGTGTGTGTGTGTGTGTGTGTGTGGTGTGTGTGTGTGTGTGTGTGTGTGTGTGTGTGTGTGTGTGTGTGTGTGTGTGTGTGTGTATGTGCCGGTACGTGCGTGTATGTGTGGGTGGGGTGTGTATGTGTATGCCTATTTGCATGTGCGTGAGCGATTATTTCGTGTTGTTGTTGAATTTGTTGCTTCTTAATTTTTGTTGTTGTTAAGCGCATAGAGCTCCACATTGGTGGAGGAATGCGCTATATAAATGATTCACTATTATTATTATTATTATAAGAAAAAACAAAATAAAATAATCATATTGCAGAAAATGCCTTCAGCCAGTTTTAGCAAGCGCGCGCGCGCGCGCGCACACGCACACACACACACACACACACACACACACACACACACACACACACACACACACACACACACACACACACATATAGGTGCACACACACACGTACACCCCCCCTCCCCCCACACACATACATTTGCGTGCGCACAAGCACTCATACACGAATACAATATAACAGGGAACTTGTCAAATTCTATTTTCGCCTGGCCTAACACTACAAG
>CM065683.1:68815232-68830232 GCA_017654935.2 Phymorhynchus buccinoides
GTGCAACGCTGAGCGGCTGCAAAGTCCCCTTGCAGCATCGCCGAGGTACTCCGAAATCGGAATGTGTCGGCTGTACACATACATAAAAACGCATCAAAACAGCACGTAACTACATAAAAACGTATCAAAACAGCACGTAACTGAATAGTTTTTTTTTTTTATATATAGCCTTGGGGTTCGGACCCGTGATTTGAGCGCGCGCGATCATGCGCACACGCGCGCACAGAAACATTCATGACAACTGTGTTATAGACCATTCATCAAGAAATGTTGTAAAAAAAACCTGCATTAAAATACATGCAAAACTTCGCGAGATATTAGCGATTATGTGTTTCGGGGTTTGAACCCCATAACTGGCGCGACCTTGACCTTAATGTAAAACTAAATACATCAGTGGATAGCTTGCATCTTGGCAAACTAGTATACCAAATTTGATGATGATAGACTGAATAGTTTTTGAGAAAAACGGACGAATAGCCGGACGGACGGAGGCACGCCGGACGGACGGACGGACGGACACCGGACGGACGGACCAGACAAAAACAATAGCTCCCCGAACCTTCGGCTCGGGGACTAAAAATACTCCAGAGAGAGAGAGAGAGAGAGAGAGAGAGAGAGAGAGAGAGAGAGAATACGAATACGAATACGAATGTTTAATGAGGGTAAACGGATAAGCTCAAGCTTCTTTACACCATGCCCTCGAGGGGAAAAAGAAAAGCCAAATAACAAGAAAAGGAAAACAAAAAGAAAGTAAAAAATGCATAAAAAGAATAGAAAATAACAACAGGCATGTTCACAGTAAATTGAAGAACATGCGAAAAAAATTCAAGCTCAAACGAACAGCTCGTTCATGTACTCGCACACACACAAAAACATACAGTAGGCCTATATCCTATAACTATACCAAAACATGCATACCTAGTCTCTTGTGGTGTGTTCGAACACACAGGTGCAAATACGCCCATGGTCCAATGATAGAATACAATACACTAATACGCCCACGTTATAGAGAAACATTATAGGGGAAGACGGGGTAAAAAGCGCATGGGCGGGTAAGAAGCCCACCCCAATTATCTCATGAAATGAAGCAAATTTCGATCTCATTTTGCCCATGAGACGAGCGTTAATGTCTAGCATTCGCTTAAAACTTTTCTAAGAGGTGTTTGTGATATGTTCTTTTAAAGGATGAGACACTTATTAGGTTTTTATTGCAATTTTCCAATTCATTCCATAGTTTGCTACCGGAGTATGTAAGGGAGGTCATAAACAGGTTTGTTCTAGGGCGAGGAATATAAATTATATTTTTGTTACGAATGTTAGTACTGTAATAGGAAATCGTTTGCATAGATAGGCCGGTGTCAGTTTATTCACAATTTTGTACATGAAAATAGCTTTGTTGAGGTAAAACTTGTAGTCTAATGGAAGAATGCCTAGTTCCTTATAATCGCTATTTTGAAGTGAAGAAGGCTTAAGAAGAACAATTTTTAGAGCACGTTTGTAGAGTCTTTTCAGTGGCTTTAAGCAGTTTTCGCTAGCAAGATCCCAACATGTAGAAGCATAATCTATTTCAGGCTGAATGTATGCATTAAAAAAGAGTTTTCGAGTATGGATGTCGAGGAAGTGCTTTATTCTATTTAGTTGGAATACTTTCTTCGCTATTTTTTTTACAGATGGCAGAAATGTGCTTGGACCATGATAAATTATTGTCGATAGTTACACCTAGTAATTTACAGGAATCTATTTCTTCCAGAAAATTATTATAAATTTTGAGTTTGGGAAGGGTATCTTTTACGTTTTGGCGTTTTTGTCGAGTAGTTATTAACATGAATTTAGATTTACTTGGATGAATTGCCATATTATTTTTTTCTGTCCATGCTGTAAGATTATCTATGTTATTTTGAAGGAAGGAACAAACCTTATTTGGATTTTTGTCTTTAGTATGAAGGGTTGTGTCGTCAGCAAAGAGTTCACATTGAGGTTTTAAGTGAAGGGGTAAATCATTAATATAAATTGAGAATAAGATAGGCCCTAAGACAGATCCTTGGGGGACTCCATATTTGATAGGCATAGAGGCCGACATTATAAAATCTTGGGAAACAGTCTGTGTTAAGGAAGGATGCTATCATGTTAACGGAGTTGGAATGTAGGCCATACAAAGTAAGTTTTCTTAAAAGAAGGGTGTGATCAATCTTATCAAAGGCTTTGGCGAAATCGACAAAAAGTGAACCAGTGAATAAGTCATTGTTAATGTTAAGATGCCATTCTTCTATAATGTTTGTGAGCATTGTGTGACAAGAATGTTTTTCCCTGAAACCATTTTGATTAGTGTAAAATAAGTCATACTTAGTGAAATGAGACTGAATGTGTTGTTTGAGATGTCTTTCAAGGGGTAATTTGAGGGATCAGATGGATCTCCAGATTTTAAAAAAGGAAGAACTTTGGCTTCTTTAAAGGCTTGTGAAAAGCAATTTGGATATATACAGAGGTTATATATGTAGGTGATGTGTTCTGTAATAATAGGTGCAGACAGCATCACAATTTTGCTGTCTAGACCATCAAGACCATACGAACGGGACTGTTTTAGTTTACATAGTCCCTTGTAAACATCATGCACACTAATAAAAGGGAAAGTCTGCTTAGATTGGACAACTTTATCATTACAAAACTGTTTTAACAGATGCATATCGTTATACTGTGTTTTATCAATTTGAATGGTTCTTTCTACAATTGAGGTAAAATGTTCATTTAGTAGCTGAGCAGTTAGGTCATTACATACAGTAGCGGAAGACTTTGATTTCTTGCATGAAAGTTCGTTGATCGCTTTCCATATAGACTTAGAATCTTTCTTCTTCTTTTTTTTTTTTTTTTTTTGGCCCCTTGCAAAGAAGGTTCTCTTTTCTCCAATGATTTGCACATTCAAACAAAAATTAATGCAAACATCATCAATAAGTATGAATAGCTTATTAACAATCCAACTATGCCATAACATCAAAAATTGAGCAAATAGGCATAGTGTTTACATATGCATACAACTTCATCTTTTTCATGTACAAACATAATACCTACAAATCAAAGTCTACAAGGATACATTACATGATAATAGGGGTTTATTTTACATTTATATACCCACTCACCCATTGCGCCCCCCCCCCCCCCCCCCATCATTCTCACTCTCTCTATTCATACAAGTAATTATTTTCGCTGTCAGATCAACAGAACAGGTTGTGATATAATAATAGTATGTTCATTATTGTTATGCAATTAACTTTTCTTAAAATAAATGTTTACAGATTTGACATACATTTTTTAAAAACAATTTATGTATAGTTATCAAATTATGTACATAGTGTGTGTGTGTATGTGTGTGTGTGTGTGTGTGTGTGTGTGTGTGTGTCCAGTGTGTGTGTGTGTCAACCTTGTGTGTGTGTGTGTGTGTGTGTGTGTGTGTGTGTGTGTGTGTGTGTGTGTGTTCTTAATAATTGATTTAATGTAGTTGTTTTAGTTCAATCTGCTGCACATGTTGTGGAAGAAAATTTTCCATTTTAAACTTGTTTTTTAATGGATAATAAAGATTTTTGAATTTGAATTTGAATTTAATGAAAAACGGTGTCTTTTTCTGCATTACAAAAATTGCACAAGTTATTTTCTTTTATTCCCATTTTGTTTAAGATAGAGTTTGTAACAATAATTCTGTTGTTTATTTTGATTTGAAACCACCGTAGTTTTACTTCTGGGATAGTTTTAACATTATGAAATACTTTTGACCAATTAATTTGACTTCTTAAAATACGTTCCCAGTTTGTTGATGCAACTGGTAGTTTTACTTTATCTATCATTACTTTGTAAAATATTTTAGATCCTTTTTGGTTTGTAATTACTAAATCCAGGGCTTTTGCTCTTTCGCGACAGGTGTTATTTATGACGTGTATACCAATTTTTCTCATATACATTTTAATCATATCAATATATCCTAAAGCATCCAGAGGACGAGCATTCAAGCCGTACTTTTAACTTAACCCTTACTTTTGATTAAGTTCATTCATATTTAAGAATGATCAATTATCTTTTAAAAGATCTTTAACATAAATTATGTTTTTGTCTGCCCAATCTGGAAAATATAATATTTTATCATCAATCTTGAATTTTTCGTTGAAAAAAATGGGTTCCATCAAAAGATCTTCTGGCTCGGATGTTTCAGTTTTGTAAAACAAAATGTGGTAGGCATCAAAAACGTCTTTCCAAAATGGATTAACATTGGCTTTTTTCAGTTTTCCAGGTCCAAATTTGTGAATCGTACTAACTTCTGAGAATTCATTATGTAATATTTTTGCCCATTTCGGTAATTGTTTGTCACCTAACAATTTATTGAGCCAATTTAATTTAAGTGAATAAATGTAGGCTTTGATATAAGGCATATTGATGCCCCCTTCTTCAATTGGATGAATTGCAATAGATCTTTTAATCTTATCCCTTTTCTTATCCCATATGAAATCAATGGTCATCCTCTGGAGTTGTTGGACAAAATTGTCTGGAGGGTTAGGGAGTAAAATCCACAAATACACCAGCTTAGACACAATTAGTGATTTTAGAATGGCTACTCTACCTAGTGGTGTGCTGGATCTTTTAGACCAAATATTAAATAATGTCTTAGTTTCCTGAAATTTATCTTTCATATTTATTTCTGCCATATCAGTAAGATCATTTGTGAACCATATACCAAGGAGTTTGAATTGTAACGGGTTCCATTCCATGTTTAAGTGCTGTAAAAATGTTCTTTGATTATTTTTTCTGCTTCCCAACCAAACATTATTTGTCTTCCCATGATTACGTTTAAGTCCTGACATGTTTTCAAACTCTGAATCTTTCTTTGATTTAATAAGTTCACTGAAATAATTATTTTGGGCAGTCCGAGAGAGAGAGAGAGAGAGAGAGAGAGAGAGAGAGAGAGAGAGAGAGAGAGAGAGAGAGAGAGAGAGAGAGAGAGAGAGAGAGAGAGAGAGAGAGAGAGAGAGAGAGAGAGTACAGAAAATGTTGTTTTTGACCTCAATCTTTTCAAGCCATCATCTATCTTGCTTATAACGGAAATCATTGGCATTTCTGCCCCCACAAAGATGAATCAGGAAGCAACCTCTTTAACTGTTCATTTCTGTTATTGCTTCTCTCTCCCTCTTTATCTCCCTTTCTCTGTCTGTCTGTCTGTCTGTCTGTCTGTCTGTCTGTCTGTCTGTTCTCTGGGGGTTTTCCTCGGCTCTTATCCTTTTCAGATGGAC
Source organism: Phymorhynchus buccinoides (assembly GCA_017654935.2). Lineage (NCBI taxonomy): Eukaryota > Metazoa > Mollusca > Gastropoda > Neogastropoda > Raphitomidae > Phymorhynchus > Phymorhynchus buccinoides. The sequence goes on from CM065683.1 coordinate 68,820,503, forward strand.
TAGCCTTCATTAATTCCTTACTTTGTATCTAGTCTGTTTCTTTCTGTCTCTAGGTCTCTCTGTCTCTCTATCTCTGTCTGTGTCTGTCTGTCTCTCTCTCTCACTCTCTCTCTCTCTCTGTCTCTCTCTGCCCCCCCCCCCTCTCTCTCTCTCTCTTTTCTCTCTCTCTCTGTCTCTCTCTGTGATAAACAATCATCATTATCATTATTGGCGTCGTAGTCTTCATCATCATCATCATCATAATCATCATAATCATTCTCACCCTCATCATGGTTGTCATCATCATGGTTGTCATCGTCATCATCATCATCATCATCATCATCATCATCATCAACACCAACACCATCACCATCAGGGCTGAGTGTAAAAAGTGTAAATATTTATACTTATCTCATTACCATGTATAAATAAAATTTCGTTCGTTCGTTTTTTTCGTTCGTAATCCTCATCCTCATCATTATCATCACTGTCGTAGTCGTCGTCGTCATCCTTCTCCTCCTCTTCATCATCATAGTCATCAGCATCGTCATCATCATCATCATCATCATCATCATCATCATCATCATCATCATCATCATCATCATCACCATCATCATCATCATCATCATCATCATCATCATCATCATCATCATCATCATCATCATCATCATCATCATCATCATCATCATCATCATCATCACCGCCATCATCATCATCATCATCATCAATTTTTTACTTACTTCTAATTTGTTGTTTCAGACGCAATAAATTCTTATGACTTTGGACATAGCGGGCAATGTGATCCATCCCGGGGCCGTTTCACAAGTGCTAACGTTACGTAGCGTGAGCTCAAATCGGCAAAAACGGTACTAAGAAACACCTCTTTTGCCGACGTTTTCTGCAAACGTTTTGTGGCTGCTATCGAGGTAACAAGCGACAAACTATTTGAAGGATCATGGGAAATATCAATACTTCCGGCTTTTTTTTTATATCTCACGGGAACGTGACTACTTTCAAAATGGAAGACCAAAACAACAAGCTTGTCACAGCAAAAATTCTTTAGTCTATCATGAAAAAACACGGGATGATTTTAGCAAATGAAACGAACGCAAGCGTTTTTGAGTGCTCTTTCTTAATTTTTTTTATCATGTTAGATGCTATAATATAGTGCAAATTTAATTTTCTGCACACAAATAGACGTGGATGAAATCGAAAACTTTGTGCAAACTGACAGAGAGGTATGATTTATTTCCCTTATGATAGCAACCCTTTTCTCTCTCCCAAAAGTGAAGAGTAAGCCTAAAGAGTTATCTTACCCTAGCAAACGTTTTAGGTGTTTCTTAGACCCCTTTTGGCGTAACAGTTATTCGCGCGACGACCGTTATCTAGAGAAATTAGACCCTGGCTGTGACTGTTTTCCAAGTTTCTGGCTTGTGTTGGCCGGTGTCCAGCAAGTCTCTTCAGCTAAAAGCCCAGCAAGGCCCCTGTCCGGAGGAAGGGCCCAGAGAAAGCTGACCCTTATCGTGACACGGGGAATAGCCTATCGATAAGTATTAAATTAACGATGGTAAGTAGAAAAAACCCGACTCAACGATAGCCTCCGGCAAGGGATATCCTACCAGTTTTCAGTTGGGTTCTTGGTAAGAGTAAATAAATAAGAACTCTTGTGTTTCAACGATCCATCGTTAGATATAATGTACTCTTTATAGGTAAGAGTAAGCGCATAAGAAGCCCACCCCAATTAATGAAATGAAACTTGTCTCATTTTCATGAACGAAAATCTAGCATCGTTCATGGGCAAATTTGACTAATGCTTATTTCATGAGATAATTAGCTTCTTAACACAGTATATGTCTGGAAATCGCTGAGAATGTTGGAACGAATCATTGGATGAAATGCATTCTTTAAAATGTTATTAGCAATGGGCTTTGACTTTTCGACATTTTCATTCCTACAATAAAAGACACAGAAAGTTTAGTTGAAAGAATCACTTAAAACACTCCCACCATTAGGGTTTGCATTCATTACATCTGCAATCCGCAAGTTCCGTACGGAAACCTTCCCCCATACACCCCATACACTTATAATAAGAAATAAGCGGAGGGGATTGCGCATGAATTTCCGCGTGTAATGTACACAGTCCTTCATATTCTTACTTCCAGATTTTTTGGGGCGGATTGCGCAAGGGTTTCTACACGGAACTTCCGCGTATGTGTGTACGTGGCCTAAGACCGCGTACACAATAGACGCGGAAATCCCATGCGAAATCCGTAAATAAGTAACAGAAAGAAGGAAAAAAAAAGAAAAGCGCACGTGTCCGTATTTCCCCTAATCTGTCGTAGTTCCCCTAATCTGTCGCATTTCCCCTAATCTGTCGTATTTCCCCTAATCTGTCGCATTTCCCCTAATCTGTCGTATTTCCCCTAATCTGTCGCATTTCCCCTAATCTGTCGCATTTCCCCTAATCTGTCGCATTTCCCCTAATCTGTCGTATTTCCCCTAATCTGTCGTATTTCCCCTAATCTGTCGTATTTCCCCTAATCTGTCGCATTTCACCTAATCGTATTTCCCCTAATCTGTCGCATTTCTCCTAATCTTTCGTATTTCCCCTAATCTGTCGTATTTCCCCTAATCTGTCGTATTTCCCCTAATCTGTTGCATTTCCCCTAATCTGTCGCATTTCTCCTAATCTGTCGTATTTCCCCTAATCTGTCGTATTTCCCCTAATCTGTCGCATTTCCCCTAATCTGTCGCATTTCCCCTAATCTGTCGCATTTCCCCTAATCTGTCGCATTTCCCCTAATCTGTCGTATTTCCCCTAATCTGTCGCATTTCCCCTAATCTGTCGTATTTCCCCTAATCTGTCGTATTTCCCCTAATCTGTCGTATTTCCCCTAATCTGTCTCATTTCCCCTAATCTGTCGTATTTCCCCTAATCTGTCGCATTTCCCCTAATCTGTCGTATTTCCCCTAATCTGTCGCATTTCCCCTAATCTGTCGCATTTCCCCTAATCTGTCGCATTTCTCCTAATCTGTCGTATTTTCCTTAATATGTCGCATTTTCCCTATCTGTCGTATTTCCCCTAATCTGTCGCATTTCCCCTAATCTGTACACTTTTCCCCTAATCTGTCGCATTTCCCCTAATCTGTCGCATTTCCCCTAATCTGTCGCATTTCCCCTAATCTGTCGTATTTCCCCTAATCTGTCGCATTTCCCCTAATCTGTCGTATTTCCCCCTAATCTGTCGCATTTCCCCTAATCTGTCGTATTTCCCCTAATCTTTCGCATTTCCCCTAATCTGTCGCATTTCCCCTAATCTGTCGTATTTCCCCTAATCTGTCGCATTTCCCCTAATCTGTCGCATTTCCCCTAATCTGTACATTTCCCCTAATCTGTCGCATTTCCCCTAATCTGTCGCATTTCCCCTAATCTGTCGCATCTGATCTGTCGTCTTTCCCCTAATCTGTCGCATTTCCCCTAATATATCGCATTTTCCCTATTTGTCGTATTTCCCCTAATCTGTCGCATTTCCCCTAATCTGTACACTTTTCCCCTAATCTGTCGCATTTCCCCTAATCTGTCGCATTTCCCCTAATCTGTCGCATTTCCCCTAATCTGTCGCATTTCCCCTAATCTGTCGTATTTCCCCTAATCTGTCGCATTTCCCCTAATCTGTCGCATTTCCCCTAATCTGTCGCATTTCCCCTAATCTGTCGCATTTCCCCTAATCGTATTTCCCCTAATCTGTCGCATTTCTCCTAATCTGTCGTATTTCCCCTAATCTGTCGCATTTCCCCTAATCTGTCGCATTTCCCCTAATCTGTCGAATTTCCCCTAATCTGTCGCATTTCCCCTAATCTGTCGCATTTCCCCTAATCTGTCGCATTTCCTCTGATCTGTCGTCTTTCCCCTAATCTGTCGCATTTCCCCTAATATATCGCATTTTCCCTATTTGTCGTATTTCCCCTAATCTGTCGCATTTCCCCTAATCTGTACACTTTTCCCCTAATCTGTCGCATTTCCCCTAATCTGTCGCATTTCTCCTAATCTGTCGTATTTTCCCTAATATGTCGCATTTCCCCTAATCTGTCGTATTTCCCCTAATCTGTCGCATTTCCCCTAATCTGTCGCATTTCTCCTAATCTGTCGTATTTTCCCTAATATGTCGCATTTCCCCTAATCTGTCGTATTTCCCCTAATCTGTCGCATTTCCCCTAATCTGTCGCATTTCCCCTAATCTGTCGCATTTCCCCTAATCTGTCGCATTTCCTCTAATCTGTCGTATTTTCCCTAACCTGTCGTATTTTCCCTGATCTGTCGTATTTCCCCTAATCTGTCGCATTTCCCCTAATCTGTCGTATTTCCCCTAATCTGTCGTATGTCCCCTAATCTGTATACTTTTCCCCTAATCTGTATACTTTCCCCCCCTTCTTTTTTACTTTTTATGGGTTATTTATGGGTAACTTCCGCGTCTAATGTGTCCGCGGCCTTATGCTAATGAATGGCTCCTGTATGTGTCAATAAAACCACAGGGAAATAATTCGCAACACTCCTAAACCAGGCAACCCCAAACAATCAAACGGAGTAAACTCGGTGGGGAAACAGGTGCTATTTTCAGGAAAACCGGCGCTAAAGAAAATAACGCCCAGTTTTGTTTGTAAGAACTCGCTACTAGTATAACACAACTATTAATCAACCCGATTTGCTTTCCAAAGTAAATGTACTCTTAAGCTAAGGAAAAGATAGGCTTAAAAAAAAGCACATATGTCTCATTTCTTTCGATTCATCACTGCTCAACAGTGATAAAGGGAATCACATTCACCCGAAGACGGAGTGTGGCTGCCCATGTGGCGTGGGTAATCAAACACGGTCGCACACGTAATGTTCTCATCCCTAGCTGATGTATAGTGTTGAAGCGCTTCGGCTGTTGGGATGATCCCTGGAGTCTTTTAGCCAGGGTGAGTCAACAAACAACAACAACGTGAAAGAAGAGGCAACAGTTACTGCAGCTGCGCTCAGACAATACCTAATTACTGTGCATCCATCAGTAGCAACACCATCTGTCCCCATCCACAGCCACACCCACAACACCCACCACCACGACCACCACAACAGCAGCAACATAGTCCGCTGCCAACCTTGTCACAGTCAGGAACTGATGGTTTAGGTCTAGAGGGGAAGACGGGGTAAAAAGCCCATGGGCGGGTAGGAAGCCCATGCCAATTATCTCATGAAATTAAGCAAATGTCAGTCACATTTTGCCCACGAGACGAGTGTCAATGTTTAGCATTCGTCTCATGGGCACATTTGACTGAAATTTTCTTTAATTCATGAGATAATTGGCATGGGCTTCTTACCCGCCCATGTTTTTTTTTTTACCCCGTCTTCACCTACACGCACACGCCCGCGAATGCACGCACATAAACATACACACGCCCACACACACTCACTCACACACACACACACACACACACACACACACACACACACACACACACACACACACACACACACACACACACACACACACACACACACACACACACACACGCGCGCGGACTCACAGCACAGCACACACACACACACACACACACACACACCAGCGGATGACAGAGTACACACACACACACGCGCGCACACACATACAAACACAGGCACACGCACGCACATACGCGCGCACGCGCACACACACACACACACACACACACACACACACACACACACACACACACACACACACACACACACACACACACACACACACACACACACACACCAAGCAAACACAACAACAACAAACTATGTTAACTTTTGTTCAGAGAAAGGAGGTGGATGCAGAAAACATTCTATTTGCATTGTGTCACCCCCGGAGACGGGTGGATGCCTCGTGCCTCCATGCGGGGAGCTGGACGACCCCGCCCCCTCCACGAGGCTCTCCCCATGGGGATACCGGGGGGGGGGGGTCTTTCATATAAATAGATCCCCCACCTTCTGAAAATTCTGTATTTGTAACTTCCTCTAATCAGACACTCTCTTTGACTCTGCCTTTTCCCTTCGCTTTGTGTCATCTACTATCGTTCTGACGTATTGGCCCATTCTCCTGCCTTTAAAAAAAAAAATCTTCCAAATAACTTTTCTTCTTTGAGCTCCTCCGACATCAGAATGTGTCGGCTGTACGTAGCGGGGAGACCAGTGAAAACTGAAAACGGACACAAACGTGCCTTACCCATTATGGCCTTTTGGCCTGGGAACACAGAAGAAGAAGAATGAATGAATGAAAAATGATGCTTTACGTCCTCTCGGTCTGAAACAGACACATATGGGACATTTGTAAATACAAAGATGGTGGGAACGATACTGGAGGCAATGCCCGGAGGCAGTGCAACTCCAGTAAAGTCCCGATTTTTTAACAATACAGATAGGTGTAGCGGTAACCACGCCTCGGTTAAACCTCATCGGCTAGGGCACCGCTACAAGTATTTTTTATAATTATTTTGAAGAAGAAGAAGATCAAGAAAGCTTACTTGCTTGTTGCTTTCATCTCTACAAAGAAATCGTACGGGATCGTAAGAAGAGGTTACGAAAAAAAAACCATGTGTCATTTTTTGCAGACATTTTTTTTCCCACTCTGTTCAATGTATGTTATTAAAATCTGTTCCTTTTTTTGTAATCACAGCCCTCAAATGCCAAACGCAAAGGGAACAGATTTTGTGTTAAATTTACAAAAACAAGCGCGGATTCGCAATCATTTGTGGCACGCGACTATTTCAACTACAAACAAGGGCATCGCCGGGCGGCAGAATTCTTAAATATAATTTGAAAGAGAAATGTTGCGCATTTACATTATGCTCTTCACACACACAATTTTTGATCAAACACTTTCACTCCACAAAACTGCAGCCCAGCGGTCTATTTTTACCACTCCAATCATTACATACACTGAGTCGCCTCCCCTGGCTTTTCAATAATTTTAATCTGTAAACCAGAATGTTATCTCTGCACCATTTGGTAACTTTTTATATCTTTTTGAAAACATTTTAAACTATTTATCCTACTTATACTCATCGAAAGAAGCACCGCATACTCGTCGTGTCTGTTGCAGTGTCTGTATTACGTATGTTTATTATTTTGTACGCTTTAAAATGAAGATTCATGTGCTCTGTTCAGTATACAATTCTTTCCATACCTAAGGACTGTAGATATGACAACTGAAATGTTACTTTATGCCCAAGTATTTTTTTCTGTCTGTACTTTTCTTTCTCTTTTACAATATGTGCGACAATTTTGGACCGACCGACCGACAAAGTGAGTTATAGGTTTGTGGCTTGTGTGCCACAAACAAAAAGTGTCTGTCAACGTCTATTGATATAAGCTTAAAACTATTTTGTACAGTATTTCCAAACCGTGCAAAACCGTGTTGTCCCCCCCTCCCCCCTTTCTTTGTCGATCGCTCAGACAGTTTTTATGGCGCGCCAAAGATACAAAACTCTATCTAGCTGTTCGATAGAGTTTCGAAACTGTATCTATCAGTTTGATAGAGTTTGAAAACCCTATCTAGAGTTTTAAAACTCTGTCGAACAGCTAGATAGGGTTTCCACAAAATAACCCTATCGAGATATAAATTTTCTATCGTGATTTCTGATTGGTACATGGCTTCAGCGACAAGTTTGTGGCCTTGGCAGGGCAGTGCCCCATGAATTAGAATAAGACGATAGGCCTAGTATAGGCCCTACATGTAGTCAAACAAACATGGCAGCTGAATTTGAAGTCTCAGTTTTCACTTTGTACACCTTTTAAAAGTAAATGAAATCTATTTCAATGATTAAAAACATCATTTATTATTATTAGAATGCCACCTATTAGGCTAGGTGTAGATCACAGTCAAAGATACTAGTCCTATCTACCAATGAAATGCTTCGTTTAAAAAAAGTATCAAAATGGCGCGTTCGATATAATTTTACGACAAGAAACTCTATCTAGCTGCTCGACAGAGTTTTGAAACTCTATCTAACTGCTAGCTATAGTTTAGAAACTGTATCTAACAGTTCGATAGGGTTTTTAAACTCTGTCGAACTGCTAGATAGAGTTTTGTATCTTTGGCGCGCCATAAGTTTCATGTCATATGAGCGCAGATGCGTCATGCTGAAGTTATACACCTACCTCAGAAATCGTTAGTACCATGTCCGTTTTCGGCTGTAGAAAATGTTTGTAAGAGGTTATGTTTCATTAAAATACTAAACAAACGTTTGAAAGAAAGAAGATGAAGAAGAAGAGGAAGAAAAATAGAAAGCAAAGAAGAAAATTAGAAGTATAAGCTTAATATCACAAAAAAATTATAAAATAAAATAGTGCTTCAAGGAATAAAAAAAAAAGGACAGACTAAAAGAGAAGATATATAATTATGTAGACACATGCATTGTCATTTTATCCTTGCCTTGACAAAAGACGTTGTTATATTAATGTCGAACATTGGGTGAGCTTTTATCTTGTTTGTTTGAGTGGGTTTTTTAATGTTTTTTTATGAATGTTTTATAAATACATTAAAAACAAATTGAGAGTGAACGAGAGCGGGAGTATGGCTTTTTTCAGTTCGTTCTTTTTCTTCTTCTTTGTTTCTTAAATTCTGACTAGGGATTTGTTATTAGGGCCTACCTATGCATACATGTGTGTGTGTGTGTGTGCGTGCGCGCGCGCTTATGCGCGCGCGCGCGCGCGTGTGTGTGTGTGCGCGCGCGGGTGCACTGACCAATCATTGAAGAAGCTCAAGTTTCCCACTGCAAATGTCTCGGTAGCAATCAGTGGGGCATTAGCATCATCATCATCATCACCATCATCATCATCACCATCATCACCATCATCATCATCATCACCATCATCATCATCATCATCATCATCAGCAGCAGCAGCAGCAGCAGCAGGAGCAAGACGCATCCAACAGTTGATTCCTTTGTTGGTTTCTGTGTCATGGCCTATCTTCCCATCCATGGGGAAGTCTTAGTTGGCTGTTAGGGCGACATCAACGTCGCCTAATTAGCTGATTGACGCGAATCACAGACAGACAGACAGACACACAGACAGAAACACACACACACAGACAGAAACACACACACACACACACACACACACACACACACACACACACACACACACACACACACACACAAATGTAGCGCGCGCGCGCACGCACACACACACACACACACTAACACTGGCGCGCGCACGCACACCCACACACGCACGCACGCACGCGCACACACGCACGCGCACACTGGCACACACACACACACACACACACACACACACACACACACACCCACACCCACACCCACCCACACACACACACACCCCACCACACAACACACAAGCAGAAAGAGAGGTTAGAAAGAAAGCGAAAGAAACCAGCCGCCGTGGTGTAGTGGTTAGCGTCGCGGACTACTGGCTAGGAGGTCGAGGGTTCGAATCCCATCAGAGGCGAGGGTTTTTTCGGTCCTGGACCGACTCCTACCCAGAGTGAGTGGCTATGGGCTCAATGGGAAGACTGAAACCACATAGTCGAGTTTCATCCGCTTAACGGATGCGATTCTGAGAGTGTTGCTCTAATTGCAAGACCAACACTGCAGGTGTCTGTAGTTCTCGGGCCTGGTTAACGCCGGGATATCATTATGAAAGGAAGCGTAGAGTACAGCCCTGCCATGCAGTCTCAGACCGATACGGAACTCCATAGTATCATCATCATCGTTATCATCGGCC
>CM065683.1:68837732-68847732 GCA_017654935.2 Phymorhynchus buccinoides
GGGGGAACTATTTGTACGAAAGACCACTCGGTATCCCCACGGGGGGACTATTCATCTTAACATGTCGTTTTAGAATATTAGCAGCACTGTTACTTAGTTTGAAAACAGATACTTTTTCTTCCATAGTTCTGGGATGGCAATATCTATGATACCTAAGATCACGAGTCTACTGACGTTAACAAAAAATAGAATGTTAGCAACACTGTCACTAAGTTTGAAAAAGATCCATTTTCTTATATACAGTTGTTCTGGGATGGCAGTATCTATGCTACCTAAGGTTACGAATCTGTTGACGTTAAGGTACTAGTACCACCCAAGCAGAGGCAATAATTGTCAGTTTGTTATATGGCCTTTTTAGTGGTTTTATTTTTTATGTAACTGGCTTTATATTGAGAAAATACGTTGAAATTGATGTAGAAGGGCTTAAACTTTGCAGAAAAAAAATGTGGTGAAAAAACAATACACATAACACAACAACGTTTAACTGCGATAGAGAAGCAAAATTTGAGGTTCATGCAACAGGCCACAGTGCTAAAAAGAAGTGTGCAAAATTTGAAGTCTTTATCTCAATTAGTTCTTGAGATATCATTTGCAAACCACATTACATGAACATTCCGTGAACATTCCGTATTTTCGACTCTAAACACACCTAAGAAATATGTTCTGCAATGCTTAAGCCCTTCTACATCAATTTCAATGTATTTTCTCAATATAAGGCCAGTTACAAAAAAAGAAAACAATAAAAAGCCCATATAACAAACATGACCAAAACGTGCCTGGGCTTGGGTGGTACTAGTACCTTAAAGACCCTCCACGTCACGTGTTACATTCCCTCTTATGCTTGGAAGGTTTCTTAAGATTTCTTACCAACTATAAGAGGGAAAACACGGGAAAACTGTGATTTGCACACGTGACGTGGTGGGTCTTTAAATGAAAAAATAGAATATTAGCAACACTGTTATTTAGTTCGAAAAAAAGATCAATTTTCTTACACAGTTCTAGGATGGCAGTGTCTATGATGCCTAAATCTTAATGTAGCTGACTTATAACTACCAGACTGAAACGAACAAGAAAACAAACTGCGAAATATCCACCTGTTAGCTGTCTGTCACATATCCGTTCAGACGGAATCCATTTTCAGTCACAGGTTGGGTCGTGACCGTGTGCAGACGGATCAATGTTCTGGCGCCCCGTTACCCCTGCCACTCCAGTCTGTCCTTCACAGAGCTGGTGCCACTCAATTGCCAATGCTTGAACATTACTCATTTGCGCATCCCCGGGTGCGCCAGGTTTCCGCAATTGCTGTATTGTAGAAGTGAAACTTCAGATGATTATAAAATCGAAATTCTGTGTTCTGTATCTTGAAAAGGATTTGGTCAATGAATCACCAAACACCCGCTTTGAGAGCACACATTTTCGATTTTAATTTCTTTTTCAACATCTTTAACCCTTTCACCGCCAGCCATATTTCAGTCAAAACGTTCCATTAAATATACCTGGGTATAGAACAAAATCCATCTGCAGTATTGTGGATTCTTCTGTGACAGCCTATATAAAATAAGGTCTGTCCTTACTTCCCAAAACTAACACAATAGGGTTTGATGTCTTTTAGTGACATAGGTGTTCAATCACTGTGGTGCTAAAATGCGACTTTGGCGGTGAAAGAGTTAAAAATGGCAGCAATGCACCCACGTTCACCCACGTTCACCCACGTTCACCCACGTTCACCCACGTTCACCCACGTTCACCCACGTTCACTCACGTTCACTCACGTTCACCCACACACACAGAAAAGGATTGTTAGCTCTGTCTTACTGAAACAAAATATCAGTTTATGCAAAACTTCCGTCATGTCTAATTTTCTTGTGAACCATTTCAACCATTTCAACGGGCGCAATTGAGGACTACAACGGGCGCAATTGACACAGTTTGGGCAATTGAGTATAAGGGTAATCAAACTACGCGAAATTGAGGTGCACCGCACAGAACACGGCTTGTTTGAATACCACAACCATATTATGAAGACGTGTTCCCATTGTGTTCCCTCTTTGTTCCCATTTTGTTCCCTCTTTGTTCCCATTTTGTTCCCTCTTTGTTCCCATTCAGTCAGCGAACAGCTAGCAGTAGCAGCAAGGGCTGACATTACCGGTGTGGCATAACATATTTTACCCATTAACTCTTTTCCTCATTCAAATTGTTTGCTGTTTGGGAAAGATTCGCCCCTAAATACATTCAGAGGCGTCTTGTGGCATGCAGGAAGAACAGAAGATTCATCATCAAATACTGAGAAGTCAGGAATATTTTTCTAATATTTATTATTATTTATTTTTGGTTGCCCGGACGGTTGTTTTTATTGTCCGCCATATTGAAAAATACGAAACTAAGTGACATGGCTTTGTGTGTCGATTTCTCGGCAAAATATGTAGATTTACACCCTCCCGCTCTATTTCTTGGTTCTTTCCGTGTAGATTGAGCACTTAAATATCTATATTTGAAATAATAGTTGACTTATTTATCACATGAAAGAAGAATGGCTCTAGTGCGCTTTTGAAGGGTATCTAATTCACGGTAGGTAGCCTACTTATTTCTCATCACACCGGAAACCCCAAATACCGAACGGAAGCACCGTGACAGCACAACAAGAACGCCATTGATCACGGGACATCTAAAGCCAAAGGGAAAAAAATAACGGAAGAAAAGTCACAAAAATAGATAGGTAAAAAAACAACAGGAAAAAAGTCACAGAAAACAGAAACTTTCATAACAAGGGTAAAGGACTTTTTTATGTGCAGGTGCATCATTATTATTACATTGAATAATGGTGGTTTCTTTTTACATGTCCTATGAAGTTTATGTGTTGGGTATTTCATTATTATGTTCTTATTGTATATGTGTTTATGTCGTGCCACAAATCAATTTCTCACTTTTGAGATAATAACGTAGTCTTGAGTCTTGGCCAGCCACACACATACGAATCGCATCTGAATGCGATGCGATTTTGACGATGTTAGTCATGAAGCACGTGAAATACTTCCGTCTAAAAATAATTCTGCTTATTTTCGCTCACCATACTCAAGTAGACCCAATACACGAAATTCACGTGATTGATTGAGGACTTACATCGTCAAAATCACATCGCATTCAGATACGATTCGTATGTGTGTGGCTGCCCCTAAAGTCTTACTTCGAAGTTAAGTGTGCATGATGAAGTTCAAATTTGTTAGTGCTCATTATTATGTTGTGTGTTGTGTGCACGTAATTCCGAATACTAGGCTACTTATATGTAGCAACACAAATACACGACATCATAATAAGTTTTGTGAATGCTTCGGTTTGATGTTTAAAAACAAAATATTATGAAATTGTTGTCTTGACTGCGGAAGAACTTTGCCTGAAACATGTGGACATTTGTAGGATTATATTATCATGCAGCATTCTTCTTTCTTTTGTTTCTTTTGTTTATTTTACCCCAACCTGTTTGTTATCTTTTGTTTTAAATGAGTAAAGTCTACATACTTTTGTGCTTTAGAAGGATTACTATTATCACAGGCTTTGGTTTTTTAAATCACGAGTTGCCCGTGCAAAGCCGCGAGCAGAGACAACCAGCCAAGTGAGAAGGAGGGGAAATAAAAGACAGCGCAGGGGAGGAGAAGAAAAAAGCCCGCGAACTGCTTGTTGTTACTAAAAAGCTGAGCCTGCCAGCAGCTCGCTGAAGGAAGCAACACCCATCGACCCTCCACGGATCGACCCCACTGAGGCTACAAAGACAGCAGCCGCCACACACCATGGTTCAGTCCGGACCTCGCTCCTCCTCTGTGTCTTCTGCTCTCTTCTTCCTGACTTCTTCTTCTTCCTCCTCCTTTTCTTCCGTCATGCTGCGGTCTCCTCGGCGAGACTGGTCGACAAGTAGTAGAAGTAGTAGTGCTAGTAGATTGTCTGGACATGCGTCTTCGTCTTCTTCGTCTTCGTTGGCTTCATCATCATCATCGTCGTCGTCGTCGCTGACGATGTCAGCCTCCTCTTCGTCGTCTTCTCAACTTTCTGAGGCCGGGTCCTCCAACTCGAGGGATGCTACTACGACTACAACTACTACTACGGGGAGTGTGATGGATAGGGAGGGTGGTGGGGACCGTGACAGGAGGAGCGGCAGTAAGTCGGGTGGTGGTGGTGGTGGAGGTGGTGGGGGTGGTGGTGGTGGTGGTGGAGGTGGTGGTTTGTGTCTCCTGTCCCGTCTTGGTCAGTACAAGCGGCGTCAGCAGGAGCAGCACAAGAGACGTGTGGCCGAGAAGGAACTGGACACCCTGCATCATCGAATTGTGAGTACCGGATTCTCTTTCATGATGCCTTCATACAGTACTTTTATTAGGCATTAGGTATAAGGTACTTTATAGTAACAGAGGCGTCTCTGTGAAATTCAGGTTGCTCCCACCTGGAGAGAGCGTCGCAGCCAGAGGCGCGCCACCCTTTTTTTTTGGCATGCGATTTTTGTGTGACTGATGAGGATGGAAAGGGGATGGGGGTAAATTTTGACCAAATGACAACTTTTTCGTTGCCACTGGGTTTAGCGTATGCTCAGTGCACGGGCACACGGAACCTCGGTTTATCGTCTCATCCGAAAGACTCCACGTTCAGACCGTAAGGCCTAGTGCAAAGTGAGAGGAAAAATCCCCTGTACCCAGGTTCGAACTCGGGTTTACTTGATACGAAGCGAACGCACTACCACTGTGCCACTCTACACTAGTAGGGCATTAAACAAAAAAACTTTTTTTGTATGGACAGGAATGCGATCTCCGGAGTTACTGTTCCTTTGCGTTCGCCTTCAGTTATTGTTCTTTGAAACTAGTTGACATCATCCTTTGTATACTTGATTTGTTGTGTAGGCGTAACTTTTTTTTTGCTTTCCAAAATGGGAGACTAGCCTTTTATAAATCAGATAGAAACATATGATTATGACTTAACAGTCTTTCAGGAGCAAAGTTGTTTCCCTAGTATAGCGGGAGTTTGCACTTTGTCAGTAGTTTTGGGTTGTCGTCTGCTTTCTTGCTCGCCTTGTGATACCACAATCCAGAAAAAAAGGTGCCAATAAATCAATGTACGCAATTAATAGCGAGCTGACTGGTCCCCTCTCCACTTGTTATGAAATCGTGACTTTGATGGAAAAACAAGAACCCGTGACCTTTGGACACTTCTACACAATGGTTAGACCCCCCCCCCCCCCCCCCCCCCCCCCCCCCCCCCCCCCCCCCCCCCCCCCCCCCCCCCCCCCCCCCCCCCCCCCCCCCCCCCCCCCCCCCCCCCCCCCCCCCCCCCCCCCCCCCCCCCCCCCCCCCCCCCCCCCCCCCCCACCCCCCCCCCCACCCCCCCCCCCCCCCCCCCCCCCCCCCCCCCCCCCACACCCCCCCCCCCCACTATATTTCAAACGATTATTGTCTTTGTTTCTCTCTGCATGCAGTGTTAATCCTATTAAGTGTCACAGTCAATCTGTTTGTAGCTTCTTCTTCTTCTGCGTCCCCAGGCCATGTGGCCATAATGGGTAAGGTACGTACGTGTCCGGTTTTCAGTTTTCACTGATTAGTGGAAGTTTCAAGCACAGAACTTCCAGAAGATCGGGGAACTATTTTTACGAAAGACCCCCCCCCCCCCCCCCCCGGTATCCCCACGGGGAGATTTGCACCCAAACCCGGTTGTAACAGACTGCTGGACAGGCGTGCTGACACCTGGGTGGGGAGCACGTTCACCCAGCGCCAGGGATGCCCTTCTTGTTTTCCTTCTTCTTCTTCTTCATCCTCCTCTTCTTTCTTCTCCATCTGCCCCACTTTCTCCGTGGGCCCCGAAAGACGTGTGTAGGGGAAGACGGGGTAAAAAGCGCATGGGCGGGTAAGAAGCCCACCCCAATTATCTCATGAAATAAAGAACATTTCAGTCAAATTTGCCCATGAGACGAATGCTAGACATTAACGCTCGTCTCATGGGCAAAATGAGACTGAAATTTGCTTCATTTCATGAGATCATTGGGGTGGGCTTCTTACCCGCCCATGCGCTTTTTACCCCGTCTTCCCCTAATACCCATTGCTCCCTACGCAGTGTCATCGAAGCCTATCACAATAGGAACTGTTCGGAAATAATGAAGGGGAGTAATTTCATGGTGTGTGGGAGTGATCTTGCCTAATTCAATCGGTCAAACAGGGGAAGTTACTCTACCATCAGGTAGATCCCCGGCTCTCGCCTCGTGTGTTTGAGTAGACTTACGTCACTTAGAACACCGTGCGTCATTCTAAAATTGATGTCATTTATATTTTTACGTCACATTTTGCAAGTTCTCTCAGTTTGTGGATACTGGCCACCCCTCATTTTTCTAAAATAAATGTTTTGCAAGTCGCTGACTCGCAACCTGCGGTTTCAAGCTTCGACGCCATGCCGCCATGGTTGCTATGGTTTTGACTTAAGATCCGCCTTTTGACCGAGTATGTCGAGATAATCAACTCTAAGTTTCACGAAGTGCTCTCCCCTAGTTTTTTTTCATCCGAAAATCGTCTACTCACGTCACTGTCCAATATGGCGGTTTAGCATCATTTCGGTGCCACAAGACGTAACTGCTTCTGCCTAAGGAACTGCCCCCACCAATTAAACCTGAAACTTTATTAGCGATCAAGGAAAGTGACAGTAACGTCTTTCTTAAGGTTTTTAACATCTATGACATTGGTCAGAGGGAAAATTGCGCTTCTTCTTTTTTTTTTTTTTTTTTTTTGGGGGGGGGGCACGTCTTTGGATTTCTTTTACGCGCAAATAATAAGGGTGGGTATACATTTTAGGGTGTCGTTTTATTTATTAGTCGTGTCTGAACACTTCTAGTCCATCAAATCTTATCCGCGCGGGCACATTTGAACATTTGATTCAAATTTCACGTACTGTCTCAAACGATCTCCCATCGGCGCATTTGTTACACTACATTATATTTTTTTGCAGTATTCGGACGTTGGGTTACAATATTCCTTCATTAGAAAGTTAATGACCGGTACTGAAAACAGCATCTGAAATGTTGGCATTGCATTCGCGTTTCTTTTGGAACTTAGTATATATTTAAAAATACATGCAATATAAAAGACGGTAAAATGGGATGTCTTGGGTGTATTTGTTTCATTTCAACGTTTTGCATCACAGGTGGGCATGACAGGATTCTGATCTTGTGTATGTGTGTTTTTCACTCAGAGAGAGAGAGAGAGAGAGAGAGAGAGAGAGAGAGAGAGAGAGAGAGAGAGAGAGAGAGAGAGAGAGAGAGAGAGAGAGAGAGAGAGAGAGAGAGAGAGAGAGAACGAACGAACGAACGAATGTTTTCTATTGAGGGAAAGCGGAATAAGCACAATAATCGTCTTTTTTCATCCGGCCCTCCGAACAAAAGAACAGAAATTTGACAAATATAAAAAGAAAAAAAGACATCGCAAAATACAAGAAAGAGAGAGACAGAGAGAGAGGGGGAGAGAGAGAGAGAGAGAGAGAGAGAGAGAGAGAGAGAGAGAGAGAGAGAGAGAGATAGAGAGAGAGAGAGATAGAGAGAGACTCTCTCCGTCTGTCTTTCTGTCTCTGTCTCTCTGTCTCTCTCTCTCTCTCTCTCTCTCTCTCTCTCTCTCTCTCTCTCTCTCTCTCTCTCTCTCTCTCTGTCTCTCTCTCTCTCTCTCTTTCTCTTTCTCTCTGTGATTATCTTGATCTCTCCCTCACACTCACCTGCAGCCACACACACATAAACACTAACGCTTTACATGATTCACATCCCCATTCCTTAATACCCCCCCCCCCCCCCCCATACCCCACCACCACCACCACCACCACCACACACACACATACCACACACTCCTTTACCATGTCCCTAGTGTGCGTTTGACATTTTGGGAAATGTTCCCCAACCGCCACATGAGTTAGAACAAAAAATGTACCGGTACGTCCCTTAATCAGTTAGAAAGCTCATTGCATGACCAGGAAAGAGAGGGAGAGAGAGAGGAGGAGAAAGGTGGGGATAAAAGAAAAGAAGAAGAGAGAGAGTGATAGGGAGGGAGGGGAGAGAGAGAGAGAGAGAGAGAGAGAGAGAGAGAGAGAGAGAGAGAGAGAGAGAGAGAGAGAGAGAGAGAAAACTTGAAAACTCGAAAACTTGAACTTTATTGTTCAAGGATAAAGATTTTAGGCAACGCCTAGTCTTCCAATCTGTCCTTGGTACATATACGAACATAGAATACAAACATGGCAAGGCATGATATTACACATACAGATTTGAACATAAAGGCAGCACCTTTGTACATATACGAACATAGAATACAAACATGGCAAGGCATAACATTACACATACATAATTGAACATAAAGGTAGCAAAGCAGGTATTATGAGAGAGAGAGAGAGAGAGAGAGAGAGAGAGAGAGAGAGAGAGAGAGAGAGAGAGAGAGAGAGAGAGAGAGAGAGAGAGAGAGAGCGAGAGAGAGAGAGAGAGAGAGAGAGAGAGAGAGAGAGAGAGAGAGAGAGAGAGAGAGAGAGAGAGAGAGAGACAGATACAGAGACAGAGACAGAGACAGAGAGAGAGAGAGATGAAAGGGAATAAGGATGGACAGTCTGCAGAAGAAAAGGGAAGTAGATGAGGAGAAGATGATGGAGTGGGGGGGGGGGGGGGGGGGGGGAGGAGCTGTTGGTATAACACTGGGTAGAGCATGTATTAATGTGAAAGAAAATTGATATTATTGAGTTTGAGAACACAACATGGGGGAGGGGAGGTAGTTGCGGAGGAGATACGCTTAATGTGTCACATGTACACATTTTTCATTCTTTCCTCATGGCAGCACAGTGATAGGCTAGTCATAGTAGCTCTCTCTATGCACATTAACCATATTCACAAAATATCACTATTTCCCCATCAACACAGTGAGTTGTAAGTCATATGAAGGTATCTGTACACGTTAAAGACCCCGCACGTCACGTGTCACATTCCCTCTTATACTAGAAATATGTCTTAAGATTCCTTACTAGCTATAAGAGGGAAAACACGTGAAACCCGTGATTTTGACACGTGACGTGCGGGGTCTTTAACAACATTCACAAAATATCTCTGCTTCCCCATGGCAACACAGTGAGTTGTAAGTCATATTAAGGTATCAGTAAACGTTAACACTATTCACAAAATATCTCTATTTCCCCATGGCAACTGTTAGGTCACTCATATTACTCACTGCGTTGCCATGGAGAAATAGATATTTTCTGAACAATGTTAACGTGTACAGAGACCTTTATGAATGGCCTAACACTGTGTTGCCATGGGGAAATAGTGAAAAATGTTCACGTACACAGAGACCTTTGCAGTTTGTTTGGTGGAATGAATGCGGTGTTTTTTTGGCCCTTTGATCGTTGTCTTGTAGCGGCCACAATTTGTCGGTTTTTTTGGGGGGACTGCACTCCAGAATTAGATCTGAGTTTGTTAGCATGTTTTTTTGTATTCCATTTTGCCTTTTCTGTAACCTTTCTGTTCAGAATTATTCCCCGCAAAGCACATTGCCATGCTTCTCATATATGCCATTCTCTCTCTCTCTCTCTCTCTCTCTCTCTCTCTCTCTCTCTCTCTCTCTCTCTCTCTCTCTCTCTCTCTCTCTCTCTCTCCTCTCTCTCTCTCTCTCTCTCTCTCTCTCTTTGGTGATTTGTATTCATACTGGATAAAAGTGCTGTTTGTTATGTCCTCCTCTCTCTCTCCTCTCTCTCTCTCCTCTCAAAATCTTCCTTTCCCCCCCCCCCCCTTCGTCTCTCCTCGTGTCACGTTCGTTCTCCTTCTCGTCTAGCTATCGCTCTCTCTCTCTCTCTCTCTCTCTCTCTCTCTCTCTCTCTCTCTCTCTCTCTCTCTCTCTCTCTCTCTCTCTCTCTCTCTCTCTCTCTCTCTCTCTCTCTCTCTCTCTCTCTCTCTCTCTCTCTCTCTCTTGTACATTTAGTCTTGCACATTGGTGAAGTATAAAGTGCTGTGCTATGTTATTTCTGG
>CM065683.1:68855232-68862732 GCA_017654935.2 Phymorhynchus buccinoides
CCCAACTTCAAATTGAGGCTGCTCTTTAAAATGATGTTTCTGTTTGAATTTGGGGGCATTGGTCAAAATAAGATTTATTTCCAGCTATAAGAGGGAAACATGTGAAACCCGTGATTTTGACACGTGGTCTGGTGGGTCTTTAAGGAAAACAAATCTGATTCAATCATTGAAGCCTTAACTACGGTAATGATTATCATAATGCAGGTATTTAGGATATTTGTTTCTTCTAAGTCAAAGAAAAGTGACAACGACTTTATTGTTTTGCGGAGGAAAATAATGAAGTTGTAGATGACGACTGTATCATTTTGTTCGGAGCAATGACAGCGTGGTCTCGTACAAGCATGACAGCAATAAGAAAAAACCACCAACATTCACGTTCGTTTCAAAAATAAAAATAAAAATTTAAGGAAACAGGAGCTTACAACAAAGCTTTACAAAGTCCAGATATTGAATATACTAATCCCCTCGTGGGGATACCGGGGGGTCTTTTGTATCAATAGTTCCCCCACCTTTCTGGAAGTTCTGTGATTGTAATTTCCTCTAATGCGTCACTTTCTTTGACTCTGCCTTTTCCTTTTGCTTACTGTCATCTACTATCTGTCTGCCTTACCGGTCCATTCTCCTGCCTTTTTTTCAAGAAACACTTTCAACAAGACTTCCTCCAGCCGAAGTCGGACTAGCTGAGTGATAGATTAGAGGAAGTTACAAGCAGAGAACTTCCAGAAGTGGGGAGGGGGGAGGGGGGAGGGGGAGGGGGAGGGGGTTATTTGTACAAAAGACCCCCGGGTATCCCCACAGGTTGTTTCCCTGTTTCAACTCA
This sequence comes from Phymorhynchus buccinoides, assembly GCA_017654935.2. NCBI lineage: Eukaryota > Metazoa > Mollusca > Gastropoda > Neogastropoda > Raphitomidae > Phymorhynchus > Phymorhynchus buccinoides. Next base: position 68,856,053 of record CM065683.1, read on the forward strand.
GTGTCTTTTTCTTTTGGTTGTTGTCTTCTTTGCTTGAAACAGACAAGAACAACTACAAGTTACCTTATAATTATATAAAAAATATAACAAGAACAATTACAACCTTATGATTATAAAAAAAGTATAGCGTAATGGTCACGGGGATTATTGCAGTGACAATTTCATCCCATTCTACAACGTTTTAATATTTTTTTAAATAAACGTTCCAATAGAAACAGCCGTTCAATTCCTCCTATCCGTTTGAATGGGGCCACGTTAACACGGTTTGCCGTCTTCCCCTTTGTTTTCCAGGTTGCGCACTTATTGATATAATTACCAGCAAGGTCGGATGGTAACATTTCCGTGGAAGATGTATTTCGGGTTGAGACCTTTTGGGATCTGTCAAAACAATAGCAAGCAACGATGAAGAGAACCACAGCAACAGAAGCCATTGAGAGGTTACAGAGAGAGGGAAATAGCTACAATTACTGGTGCACAGAAGATCCGCAGCTGTATTGATGGACAGCAGACAATAATTAGAGTAGGCCTAGTTTTGATTACAGATTAATATGAAATAGGAATTGTTCGGAAAAAAAATTAAGGGGAGTAATTTCATGGTGTGTGTCTAAAATAAGATTAAGATTAAGATCAAAATTATAGCCCCGTCGACAACTAAGGCCATGTCAGGACTGTCACCACGTTAAATCTGACCACGTATTAAGGTGTGTGGGAGTGATCTTGCCGAATTCAATCGGTCAAACAGGGGAAGTTACTCCATCATCAGGTAGATCCCCAGCTCTCGCCTCGTGTGTTTGAGCAGACATACAGCACCTCGAACACCGTGCGTCATTCTAAAATTGATGTCATGTTTATTTTTAAGTTCTATCAGTTTGTGGCCACTGGCCACCCCTCAATTTCTAAAAAAAATTGTTTGCAAGTCGCTGACTGACATCCTGCGGTTTCAAGCTTCGACACCATGGTTGCTATGGTGTGCCGCCTGGGTCAAAGAAAACAACTCTAATTTTCACGAAATGCTCTCCCCTCGTTTTTTCCCCGAAAATCTTTTATTTTATTACATGGTTGCGTTGTAAACAATGAACATTTCATTTGAGATACACGTATTCTAGACACTGACAAAATCACGCTAGGAAATAAGTATCGAATGATCAAAAGGGGCACAGAGAGGACTGGGCACATAGACAAGACCCAATATGAGTTTGGAAATATACTACAACCCACAGTTAGATAAACATGAAATAAAAACAACTTCAACGAAGAAGAAGAAGAAGAAGAAGGAGAGAGAGAGAGAGAGAGAGAGAGAGAGAGAGAGAGATGCAACACGTGCCAAATGTGCATCTAAGAGAGGATAAATCGTTAAAAAAAAAATCACAGGACACCCAAATGTGGCGTTTTGCCAAAATTGTTATGCCAACATTTCCTACAAGGGATTACATCTGTATTGCTACAAATTCGGGACTTTCCTGGTGTTGCACTGCCTCCGAGCATTGCCTCCAGGATCGTTCCCACCATCTTTATATCCACTACTGTCCCATATATGTCTGTTCCAGACCGGAGGACGTTAAGCAGAATTTCTTCTTCCTACAAGGGATGCCAACTACCAAGGTCACGGGGGGTCAGATTTAGGCTCAGACCCACTTTGGTTGTGTTTCTTAATTAATGCGTGTCCAGTGATGGCGAAGACAGAGTGTGTGTGTTCCACGGGCCTGTCCCCCCTGCTCCGTCATGATTAGCGCAGAACGTGTTAGCGCTGACTGTGACGGAGCGAGTCAACAACACTGGGGTCCGTTTCACAAGGGCTAACGTTACGTTGCGCTCGCTCAAATCGGCAAAAAACGGTCCAAGAAACACCCTTCGTTTGCCGATAGTTCGCGTGGCGTTTTGTTCTTGCCAAACACCGAGCAAGCGGCGAACTATCCGGAACTAGTAGGCGGTGAATACATTTCTTGTTGTTGATTGGTCCATTAAAGTTTGTTTAAAATAATACTTTTTTGACCAATCAGACAAGAGCTTGTAATATTCTTCCGCAAACGTTTTCTAAAGTGTTGCTTAGACCCTTTATAGCGTAACAGTTATGCGCGCGGCGACCGTCGTCTAGAGAAACTAGACCCTGCATAATGAGAAAGGGAATCAACAGGGGGACAGGAGGAAGCAAAGGAAGGGGGAGGCAAGGAAGGGGAAGGCAAGGGGAGGTAAATATTGGCAACCTGGACAATCCATTACCCGGTGTGTGAGAAACTGAAAAACATATAAACATGTCTACCCCCGAAGACGGAGTGCGGCTGCCCACGTGGCCGGCGGGGTAATCAAAAACGGTCACACACACACACGTAACGTTCTCATCCCTAGCTGATGCATTTGTACCAGTGTTCAAGTGCTTCGGCTGTTGGGATTATAGAGGTACTCTAGTTGGGATGATCCCTGGAGTCTTTTAGCCAGGGTATTGTCAACAATAACCAACATGTCATATCCACCCGAACGCCCGACGAAATAATGGTCATTGCTAGAACCTAGAACTTTTATTTTGATTAAGGATACTGTATTCAGAGTAGACAACGATCCGGTTTATATTGCGTTTCCATTATCCTAAAATCAACTTACACCACCACGTATTATATTTACTTCTTAATCTGATTGTATCTAAGCGCATCCAAACAGCGTCTGAAAGGCGAAGAAAGTCTTGAAGGACATTTTTCTATCAACAGAGGGACTTGCTGAACACCCTTCGTGTATATCAATATGTATATGGAAAACCAATAAAACAGGTTAGGAGTTCTGCAGACTGTGTCAATGTTATGAAGACACACACACACTGGCACCAGACATGCACTGGGATATTGGAACCTTTCCTTGCGAACCACGTAGACACCATTGTTATTACTTAATTCTTGGGGCAGTGGGTGGACGACCCCGCCCCCTCCACGAGTCTCTCCCCGTGGGGATACCGTTGGGGGAGGGGGGGTCTTTCGTAAAAATAGTTCCCCCACCTTCTGGACGTTCCGTGCTTGTAACTTCCTCTAATCTGCCACTCTCTTTGACTCTGCCTTTTCCCTTTGCTTTCTATCATCTGCTATCTTTCTGATTTATTGGCCCATTCTCCTGCCTTTTTTAAAAACCACAACTTCCAAATATTTTGTATCCTTTGACCGATTCCGAAATCGGAATGTGTCGGCTGTACACAACGGGTAGACCAGTGAAAACTGAAATCCGGACACATATGTACCTTACCCATTATGGCCGCATGGCCTGGGAATGCAGAAGAAGAAGAATTATGTAATTCACATCTTTCAAAAACAACACAACACAACAATCCCTAAAGGTTTTGAAATTAATAATGCGTTGGTATGATGAGAATAGTTACAAGCATTCAATTATTCCAAAGACATGTCGACATGTTGTTGTTTTAAAGTAGAGACTACTTTTTGAGTTCAGACTGACTGTTCATGAGTAAAAGATTGTCTGATGGTTGAGTCGGCTTATAAGCACAGGCTGTTTAATTGTTAACTTTTTTTTTATTGAACTTTTTACATCACGTCATAGGCTATAATAAGAGGAAATAAACCAACAAAAGCAAACAGAAAACTAAACAAACGAGCAAAACATAAAATGCATAATCAAAGATACACGTATGCAGTTCTAAGTAAGATACACACCAATTACAATGGTGCATACTAGTTACACGTACACGATGATTAATAGTACTAATACTTGATGCCACCAGGGGAAGACGGGGTAAAAAGCCCATGGGCGGGTAAGAAGCCCATGCCAATTATCTCATGAAATAAAGCAAATTTCAGTCACATTTGCCCATGAGACGAATGCTAAACATTAACACTCATCTCATAGGCAAAATGTGACTGAAAGTTTCTTTGGTTCATGAGATAATTGGCATGGGCTTCTTACCCGCCCGTGGGCTTTTTACCCCGTCTTACCCTATCTCTCTAATTAACAATAATAGCGGTAGTAATCACAATAGTCGTATTGCTCGCGCGTATGTGTGTGTGTGTGTGTGTGTGTGTGTGTGTGTGTGCGCGTGTGCGTGTGTGCGTGTGTGCGTGTGCGCGCGCGCGTGCGCGTGCGCGTGCGTGCGCGTGCGTGCGTAGGTGAGGGAAATAGGGAGGAGGGAGGGAAGTAGATATTTAGTGAACTTTTGTTTGTTACAAACTTGCTGACCATGTTCAAATCACACAGAGCTTTTATATTAGGTCACGTTGTTGTGCTTCGAAAACCGAAACAACAAGGGCGTCGCCGAGCGGCAGACATGTCCGTCACCAGCAATGCCACGCACTTGCGACACCCCGTAGAGTGTCACATCCTGACACAAAATTGCAAGGGATTCTGTCTTCAAGGTCAAGGTCACGACGGCGAAACATTTTGCGCGGATGCCTTCCTCTCATGGTGACACACCAGCAGACAACATTTTACGCGATTCGGTCAAGCGGTTCGGGAGATATCCTTGGGACAGACAGAAAAACAAAGAAACAAAAAAATACAAACCAGCCCATGCAAAGTCCGATCACCTATGGTGACGGACAAATACAAACCAGACGACCACAAAGTCCGATCACCTATGGTGACGGACAAAAACAAAAATACAAACCAGACACTGCAAAGTCCTATCACTATGGTGACGGACAATTATGCTACGGGGTGTCGCAAGTGCGTGGCATTGCTGGTGACGGACATGTCTGCCGCTCGGCGACGCCCTTGTTGTTTGTTTGTTTGTTGTTCTTTTCTGTCTGTCCCAAGGATGTTAATAAAAAGAGTTGGTTTTTTTACGTACAAAGATTAATACGAGAGAGAGAGAGAGAGAGAGAGAGAGAGAGAGAGAGAGAGAGAGAGAGAGAGAGAGAGAGAGAGAGAGAGACTTCGAAGAGAATCCAGAGAGCGTATAGTGGGGGGGGGGGGGGGGGGGGGGGTAAAACCGGCAACGTTCCCCTTCCGCCTGCCGTAACTTACGGTTCCTTTGATCTTCTGTCGCGGCTTTCCTGTATGTTTGTCTGTCTGTGTCTCTCTCTCTCGCTTTCTGTCTCCCCCCCCCCCCTCCCTCTCTCTCTCTCTGTGTCTTTGTCTATCTCTCTCTATGTCTGTCTCATGTCTCTGTATGCCTATGTCTCTGTCTCTGTCTCTCTCTCTCTCTCTGTCTCTCTCTCTCTCTCTCTCTCTCTCTCTGTCTCTCTCTCTCTGTCTCTGTCTCTCTCTCTCTCTCTCTCTCTCTCTCTCTCTCTCTCTCTCTCTCTCTCTCTCTCTCTCTCTCTCTCTCTCTCTCTCTCTCTCTCTCCTCTGTGCCTGCTCCGGGGCGGAGGACGTTAAACAAAATTTCATTCATCCAACTGGAACAGCAGTTGTCCTCTTTGCTCTCTGTCTATGTCTCTCTGTCTGTCTGTCTCTCATTTTGTGTGTGTGTCTGTCTGTCTGTCTGTCTGTCTGTCTGTCTGTCTCTCTCTCTCTCTCTCTCTCTCTCTCTCTCTCTCTCTCTCTCTCTCTCTCTCTCCCCCTCTCTCTCTCTCTCTCTCTCTCTCTCTCCCCCCCCCCTCTCTCTCTCTCTCTGGAGGACGTTAAACAAATTTTCATTCATCCACATCCTGACACAACATTTGAAGAGCTTATGTCTTGTAGTTCACGAGATACAGCTTGGACAATAATATATAGCGCAAAGAAGGAAATTTCGGTTTTCAAGGTCACACTTCAAGGTCAAGGTCAGCATGGCGATAATTTATGCTCGGGTGTTTTCTACTCTCGGGTATACAGTGCCAGACACAATATGAAGCGCTTCTGTTAAGTACACATGTGGAAAATATGGCTGTACACATGTGGAAAATATGGCTGAAAACCCAATTTATAGACCCCTACCACTTTCAAGGCCTACGATCTCCCGGACCGTGACCTTGACCTTGATCAGTATGCCACCATCAGAACGGGCATACGCCAAAGTACCTGCATGCCAAATTTGAAGACTCTAACACCAACGGTGTGGGAGTAATGGCCCCTTAAAGATTTTCGGTTTTCAAGGTCGTACGCCAAGGTGAATGTCACGACGGCAAAATGGTTTGCGCGGATGCCTTCCTCTCATAGTGACACACCAGCACACAAAATTTGACGCGATTCGGTCAACCCGTTCGAAAGATATCCTTGGGACAGACAGAAGGAGAAAAAAATGACCCTCCGATTTTCAGGCTCCAGCGATCTTTTTGACCTTGACCTTGACCTTGATCGGTATGCCATCATCAGAACGGGCATAAGCCAAACCACCTTCATACCAAGTTTCAACATCCTATGTCGATCGGTGCCCGAGATATGGCTAAAAATAGATTTTCGGTTTTCAAGGTCGTACGTCAAGGTCAAGGTCACGACGGCAAAATGGTTTGCGCCGATCTCTTCCTATTAAGGAGGCACACCTTCACACAAAATGTGACGCGATTCGGTCAAGCGGTTCGGGAGATATCCTTGGGACAGACAGAAAAACAAACACAAAGAAAACCAAACAAACAAACAAACAAACAAAAATACAAACCAGCCCATCGCAAAGTCCGTTACCTTCGGTGACGGACAATTAAACAAACGGACGAATGAACAATCAAAACCACTGGGCCTTGTATTCACATTGAGATAGTATGAAGCTTATCATCATGATATCATGGAGGTCCTTCTAAATTAGTAGGATTTACTAGGACTTTAGAAGG
>CM065683.1:68870232-68875232 GCA_017654935.2 Phymorhynchus buccinoides
AAACAAACGATCCCGAAGATTGGCAAAACTTTAGAAAATTTCGTAACTATGTCACAACTAAAGAGAGAGAACGGCAGTCCGAGTTCTATACTGATATTGATGAAAAGGCATCAGATCCCCAAAATTTTGGTCACAAGGACTGGTGGAAGCTAGTAAAATCCTTTCTTAACAAAAAAAGGCATTAACAGTGAAGAGATACCCCCCTTACTCTCAAATGATACCCTATACTATTCTAACAAAGATAAAGCAAATGTATTGAATAACTTTTTCATTGAACAAGCCACTTTAGACAATGATGATGATGAATTGCCACAAATACCATTTGCTATTCATGAAATCAATGAATTAGTACTTACTGAGGAAGACGTTGTATCTGTTATTAAAAATTTAGACAAAACTAAAGCTACTGGCCCAGATCTCATACACAACAAGCTTCTGATGCATGCGCTTTATGTTATAGTCAATCCTCTTACTCAGTTATTCAATCGATGCCTAAATGAAAGTAAATTCCCATCCTTATGGAAAATCGCACACATTTCCCCTATCTACAAAAAAGGACCTAAAGAACTATGCAACAATTATCGCCCAATTTCACTTCTTAGCTGTCTAGGCAAAGTACTCGAAAGGTGTGTGCACAAGCATGTGTACACATTTTTTAAGACATACAACATAATTACCCCATCCCAATCAGGTTTTACACCAGGTGATTCTACAGTGAACCAGCTCTTAGCTACATACAATCACCTCTGTTCTTCATTTGATTGCAGTTTAGCAACACAAACTATTTATTTTGACATATCTAAAGCGTTTGATCGCGTTTGGCACAAAGGACTTCTGTACAAGCTGGAGGCTGCGGGTATCAGAGGGAAGTTACTTAATTTTTTTCACGATTATCTTCATAACCGACAACAATCTGTAGTCATTAAAGGTGAAAAGTCTGAATCAAAAAGAATTCCGGCAGGTGTTCCCCAGGGTTCTGTCCTAGGCCCCCTGTTATTTTTATTGTATATTAATGACATCATCACTGACATTGAATCAATCATCAAACTGTTTGCTGATGACACCAGTTTATCTCTTGCTCTTAATGACCCAATTGTCAGAGTAGAACTCCTCAATTCAGATCTTCGTAAAATTGCACAATGGGCCAAACTATGGAAAATCAAATTCAATGAAGAGAAAACAAAACTGCTCAACACTACTCGTGAACACAATCAACTCACACCTCTAACTTTTGGACAGCAGACTTTAGAACCATCAACATCTCACAAACATTTGGGAGTAGTTTTTCAGGATAACTGTAGATGGGATGAGCATATTCGAACTTTAGCTAATAAAGTAAACATGTTGATTGCTTGTCTCAGAAACTACAAATATAGACTAAGCCGTAAAGCTCTAGAAACTATGTATAAATCTTTTGTTCTACCAAATTTTGACTATGCAGATATTTTATGGGACAACTGTACAGACACACAAGCAAATTCACTAGAAACTTTACATTTGGAAGCGCTCCGTATCATTACAGGAGGAGTAAGGGGAACTAGTCATGCGAAACTGTATAAAGAATCAGGCTTTTGCTCATTAAAAGAAAGACGAAGAAGACACAAATTGATTCAGTTTCACAAAATAGTCAATGGCAAATGCCCTCAATATTTACAAGATCTTCTCCCTTCCTTAGTATCCGAGGAAAACCCCTACCATAGACGCCGACCATTAGATAGAATAGTACCACGATCCAAAACCGAACTACATAAAAATTCCTTTCTCCCTACCACTACAAACTTATGGAATAATCTTCCAGATACTATTAAAACAATTGATTCTATTAGTCAGTTCAAACGTTATTTATCTCTTACAGATGTCACAGTCCCCCCTTACTATTATGTAGGATCCAGACAGAATCAAGTTAACCATTGTAGACTACGTTTAGGAATGAGCAATATTAACGGTGACTTGTACAACAGACACTTATTAAATAACCCCAAATGTGCATGTGGCCACAATACGGAAGATGCTGAACATTATCTGATGCAGTGTAGACATTATGCTGCTGAAAGAATAAACACGATCTCAACACTTAACCCATGCATCACTAACACCTACACCCTACTCTTTGGCGATCAAAGTTTATCAGTGTCAGAAAACGAACAAATATTCAAAACCGTGCAGCAGTTTATAGAGCTAAGTAAAAGGCTATAAAATTCAAACCCCTGCTTCCTTTCCAGCTCTTGCATCCTTACCAGTTCATATTCTCACCTAATATTTTAACTCAGTTAGTTTTGGTGTATCTCTGTTTTCATCTTGGCGTCATTTCATGTAATCCTAATGTCATCATCGTGTCCTATTTCGTTTTATTGCGACGTGGGGTTGGAGTTCTGGTCTGCAGAGTGGTGTGAGGTGGAACTCTCTCTCTCTCTCTCTCTCTCTCTCTCTCTCTCTCTCTCTCTCTCTCTCTCTCTCTCTCTCTCTCTCTCTCTCTCTCTCTCTCTCCCTGTCTCTCTCCCCTCTCTCTCTCTTCTCTCTCTCTTCCTCTCTCTCTCTCTCTCTCTCTCTCTCTCTCTCTCTCTCTCTCTCTCTCTCTCTCTCTCTCTCTCTCTCTCTCTCTCTCTCTCTCTCTCTCTCTCTCTCTCTCTCTTGTGTCGATTCTACTTCTTTTGTCTATTGCTATGTCCATTGTTCGTTTGGTTTGTTGTGACTTTCTTTTCAAAAATGTATTGCTGGTATTTCCTGGTAAAATTCCGCCAATGTTTATACTGTGTAATTCGTTTTGAACTGAGCACGCCATAAGCTCTGCTTGTTGTTGCTTCAGTTATGTCATAGTTGTTGTTCATGTTGATTTGGAAAAATAAAACATTTAAACCAGAGAGAGAAAATGAGAGAGAGAGAGCGAAGAGAGAAAGAGAGAGAGAGAGAGAGAGAGAGAGAGAGAGAGAGAGAGAGAGAGAGAGAGAGAGAGAGAGAGAGAGAGAGAGAGAAATTCATGTGTTCAAATGTGTTTCTTGTATGGATTTTTTTTAAAACATTTCACGTTTCTAGCAATTTAATTGTTTTCTTTTACCCAAGGACAGATTGTAAGAATAGACATCGCCTAAAATCTTTATCCTTGTTAGATAAAGTTTTTCAGTGTTCAGTGTTCAGTGTCCAGTGTGTGTGTGTGTATATATATATATATATATGTGTGTGTGTGTGCGTGTGTGCGCGCCCGCGCGCGCGTGTGTGTGTGTTGTGGTCCGTGTGTTGTCCCTTGCTTCCTTTTCTTTTCATTCTTCCTTAACCGTAACTCTCAGAATCATTCGTTCCACTTCTTTTCAAATTCAAATCTCAAATAATTTCGAAACTTACTCATTTTCATGCGGATACTGACGGCGGTGCTGGTGCGAGCTGGATGAACACATTAAAGTTCGATTTAGGCTCTCCATATGAGCACATGAATGCGGAACCAAAGACCATTGGTGTCAGCAGCTGACCCTAGTGTCCTCTGAATATCACTCAGAAGAGTCACCCAGAGGTCAAGAAGCCCATGACCGTCATTCTAGCCGCACGTCTACTGATCGCATTACTGTCATATTTTGAAGGGATTTGTGGGGCGAATTTATTGCTGGGCGGAACTTATCGCTTCTCTGCACGCATGCGCACACGCTATTCTTGAGGTTGTTTCCGGTTTTGTATTTTTGTCCCTATTTAAGAAAATAAATAAAATAAATGTCCAAAGTCGATTTTTTTAGTATACTCTTTTTGTTTAAAAACATATTTCACTGTTTTTGTAGAAATTAGTCAGCGAAACTCTTTTTTGTGTGTGCTTTATGCTATTTTTCTTTCCAAAGGCAACAGATTAAATTAACCCGTGGATAGAAATAGAAAAAAACACCCAGTTTAAAATCTTTTAAAATAAAGCCGTGGGGAGAGGGAGAGAGAGAGAGATACAGAGAGAGACAGAAAGACAGAGAGCCAAAGAGAGAGAGAAACAGAGAGAGAAAAAAAAAACAGAGAGAGAGAGAGAGAGAGAGAGAGAGAGAGAGAGAGAGAGAGAGAGAGAGAGAGAGAGAGAGAGAGAGAATGAATAACGTTTATTTCCTGAGGATAATAGAGTAAGTATAAATACTTTTTTTCATCCAGTCCTCAACAGAAAAAAAAAGAGAAAGGAAAAGAAAAACCAAAGCAAAGAATTCAATAAACAAGAAAGGCATGCAAAGCAAAGACAACAAACACATTATCATCATAGGCAGGCACATTGTCAATATAAACAGACACATAATAAACTCAGCAATATACATAAATACTTCACAAATGGGATGTGGAGGGACCGAAAATAAGTGAGCATCTAGGAACAAACCCCAATGCATGGTGATTGCTTTTTGCACTTTTTAGCGTTTTAGTAGCATCACAAAAGCAGATGAGAGAGAGAGAGAGAGAATTGAATTGAATTGAATGAATGAATTTTATTTATAGAGGGTAATAGAATAAGCAATAACATGCTTTTTTACATCCAGCCCTCTGAAAAACCCCTCTGAGAGAGAGAGAGAGAGAGAGAGAGAGAGAGAGAGAGAGAGAGAGAGAGAGAGAGAGAGAGAGAGAGAGAGAGAGAGAGAGAGAGAGAGAGAGAGAGAGAGAGAGAGAGAGAGACATCGTTTGAAGTTTTATTTGAATTACACCTCCATATACAATGCTAATCTTGATCGTTTATTTTGACAGGATGAGCGAACAAACGATTGCGGTTGTATTATTGCGACACACATAAAAGTGTTCAACCAAACGACTGATGTGTGCTTGATTGCCGCGAGCAGAGAGTGCACCAGGGAATTGGTCTGGGCCTGTAATCGTGAGTGCATCCTAGACAGTCAACACGGGTAGTAGTACGTGAACTGGGCTAAACAGCCAATCGTTTAGGGAGTTTAGTCTAATTTACATACCCGTGTTGACTGTCTAAGACGCGCTCATGATTAAAAGCCCTGCTTTTGTGACGCAAAAAAGTGCAAAAAGCAATCACCATTGGGGGGTTGGAT
>CM065683.1:68880232-68907732 GCA_017654935.2 Phymorhynchus buccinoides
AAAGAAACAAGGGTTGCCATGAGAGCAGTATCATAGCAGGAGCAATTGCAGCAACATAGTAATAACAGCAGCATAGCAATAACAACACAAAGAAACAAGGGTTGCCATGAGAGCAGTATCATAGCAGGAGCAATTGCAGCAACATAGTAATAACAGCAGCATAGCAATAACAACACAAAGAAACAAGGGTTGCCATGAGAGCAGTATCATAGCAGGAGCAATTGCAGCAACATAGTAATAACAGCAGCATAGCAATAACAACACAAAGAAACAAGGGTTGCCATGAGAGCAGTATCGTAGCAGGAGCAATTGCAGCAACATAGTAATAACAGCAGCATAGCAATAACAACACAAAGAAACAAGGGTTGCCATGAGAGCAGTATCGTAGCAGGAGCAATTGCAGCAACATAGTAACAACATCATCATAGCAATAACAACAAAAAGTTAAAGTTGCAATAGTTGCAGAAGAAGCACCAGCACCAACAAAAACGTAAACGAAGACAGCGTAGCTGTCAGCATATAAGCTGTACTAACAACAAGCGCGAAACCGCCATAGTTTGTGGCACGCGGTCTATTTTTACCACTCCAATCATGAGTTACCTCCCCTGGCTTTTCAATAATTTTAATCTGTAAACCAGAATGTTATCTCTGCACCATTTCGTAACTTTTTATATCTTTTGGAAAACATTTAAAACTATGTATCCTACTTATACTCATCAAAAGAAGCACTGCATACTCGTCGTGTCTGTTGTAGTGTCTGTATTACGTATGTTTATTATTTTGTACGCTTTTAAAATACATCATTTTAAAGAGCGGCCTCAATTAATTTTGAAGTGTAGCCTCGATTTGAAGTGCGACATTTTGTCAAAATGTGCGACAATTTTGGATCGACAGACAGACCGACCGACCGACAAAGTGAGTTATAGGTTTGTGGCTTGAGCCACAAACAAAAAATAGCGAAAGACAATAAACCCTTAGAATATGATTAGTTGCCAACAAAACTTCTTTCAAGCTGGGATTTAGGTGTTTTCGAGATTCTGATCGCTTCTCGGCCTTTTGGCTAAGACAGTGATTCAGGAACATAATTTTTTGTTTATACCCTGGTTGGTTTGTTCAGCCCGTCGTACATGGCGAAAGCCGATACGCGACGTTAAACTGAACTTCAATCCTTCCATCCAAATAGCGACAGCAGAGCAGCAGCACTCACACCACAGTGACTAATTGCTGAAGTCGCTAGGGTGGTGAGTATTAAACACTACCAGAAACCATGGAGCCATGGATCCACTGCAGCTTTGTCGATCTTTATCACCCGCGGAGTTTACGGAGCGAGGGTGATATTGTTTTTGTTGTGCAAGTGGCTGTGTGTGTGTGTGTGCGTATGTATGTATGTGGGTTTGTTAACAGCATATCACCATGAAGGAATAAAGATAGGAAGATGAAACTTGAGGTGCATGTAGGCTAGGTACTGTAGATGTACCTTTTGGTGTCAAGGTCAAGGTCATGACCTTGACGTATGACCTTGAAAACTGAAAATCTATTTTTAGCCATATCTCGGGCACCAGTCAAGATATGATGTTGAAACTTGGTATGAAGGTGGTTTGGCTTATGCTCCTTCCGAATATTGTTGACCAATCAAGGTCAAGGTCAAGGTCAAGGAGATCGCTGGACCCTGAAAATCGGGGGGTCGGAAAAATGGAGTTCCCAACATGAAATCAGGTAGGAATGTTGGTTGGGTATTGTAAATGTGCCTTTTGGGGTCAAGATCAAGGTCAAGGTCATGACCTTGACGTGTGACCTTGAAAACTAGCAACGCGGGCTCCGCGGTTGATTCTCGAATGCTACATTCGATGACTTTTCAATCTAGTTTATAGCGTTTCATTGTGCCGAAGAATCATACCTACGAGTGGCAGTCCTTGACGTTTCAGGGGAATTTCTTGAATGTAGATTCCCAATCTCTGGGAATTTAGGGGAATTTGTCTTCTTATCTGATCCATTAGTCTGAACGCTGATTAAAAACTCACTCTAGCCTAAGCACTAACCTACACAAATTAGTTACGCCACTGTTTTCATTCCTCCTACAGTCTGAAATGTTGACCAGCTATGGTAGAAAAGAGAAATGAGGTTGTGACGTAAGGCCAACTCCCGCTCATCAGGCCCGACAAGAAAACCACGTAACAAAGAACAGTCCCCGGGAACTGCACGCTGGACTGACAGACAAAGAGATGGGAAGGCAACATCTAAGATTAGAACAACAGCAACACACACAAACCTGACAAAGTTCCCGAGAACCGCAAAGAACAGAGAAACGCGGAGTAGGGAAAGGGTGACCACGACGTCGTCTTCTCTAGTGACCCAAAGGGGTCAGCCCAGTTTTGCGCCATCCCGTGGTTGCCCCATATCATTCTTGTCTCTATCAGTCCCTGTCTCTATGTGTTGCTGTCTCTATATGTCCTTCTCTATGTGTCCCAGTCTCCATGTGTCCCTGTCTCTATCTGTCCCTGTGTCTATATGTCCCTGTCTCTATGTGTCCCCGTCTCTATATGTTGCTGTCTCTATGTGTTGCTGTCTCTATATGGCCAAACTCACAGTCCTTCTCTTTGTGTCCCAGTCTCCATGCGTCCCCGTCACTGTGTCCCTGTGTCTATATGTCCACGTCTCTATGTGTCCCCGTCTCTATGTGTTGCTGTCTCTATCTGCCCCTGTGTCTATATGTCCCTGTCTCTATATGTCCACGTCTCTATGTGTCCCCGTCTCTATGTCGATGGCTTGGAGTCAAAACGGACTATCTTTAGATAGTCCATTGAAGGATTATTGGATTTATTACAAAAACTAATAACTTGTATCAAACAATGACTGCAGAAATATAAAAAGGGGGTTTTGCTTTTTATATTTCAGCAGTCTTTTTGTATGCAAGTTGTTAGTTTTCGTAATAAGTTCAATAATATGTCAATGGACTATCTAAAGATAGTCCGTTTTGACTCCAAGCCATCGATGTGTTGCTGTCTCTATATATGTCCTTATCTGTGTGTCCCAGTCTCCATGCGTCCCTGTCACTGTGTCCCCATCTCTATCTGTCCCCGTCTCTATGTCCCCGTCTCTATGTCCCCGTCTCTATCTGCCCCCGTCTCTATGTGTTGCTGTCTCTATATATCGATGGCTTGGAGTCAAAACGGACTATCTTTAGATAGTCCATTAACATATTGAACTTAGTGCGAAAACTAATAACTTGTATACCAAAAAAATGCAGTAATATAAAAAGCAAAAACCCCTTTATATATTTATGCAGTCATTGTTTGACACAAAGTATTAGTTTTTGTAATAGGTTCAATAATACGTCAAAGGACTATATAAAGATAGTTCGTTTTGACTCCAAGCCATCGATATGTCCTTCTCTGTGTGTCCCAGTCTCCATGCGTCCCCGTCACTGTGTCCCTGTCTCTATAAGTCCCCTTCTCTATATGTCCCCGTCTCTATCTGTCCCCGTCTCTATGTCCCCGTCTCTATGTCCCCGTCTCTATCTGCCCCCGTCTCTATGTGTTGCTGTCTCTATATATGTCATTCTCTGTGTGTTCCAGTCTCCATGCGTCCCCGTCACTGTGTCCCTGTCTCTATAAGTCCCCGTCTCTATCTGTCCCCGTCTCTATGTCCCCGTCTCTATGTCCCCGTCTCTATCTGCCCCCGTCTCTATGTGTTGCTGTCTCTATATATCGATGGCTTGGAGTCAAAACGGACTATCTTTAGATAGTCCATTAACATATTGAACTTAGTGCGAAAACTAATAACTTGTATACCAAAAAAATGCAGTAATATAAAAAGCAAAAACCCCTTTATATATTTATGCAGTCATTGTTTGACACAAAGTATTAGTTTTTGTAATAGGTTCAATAATACGTCAAAGGACTATATAAAGATAGTTCGTTTTGACTCCAAGCCATCGATATGTCCTTCTCTGTGTGTCCCAGTCTCCATGCGTCCCCGTCACTGTGTCCCTGTCTCTATAAGTCCCCTTCTCTATATGTCCCCGTCTCTACGTGTCTCCATCATTGTGTCCCTGTAACTACACCCCCACCCATCTCTGTCCCCGTCTCTATATGACACATACTTGAGAATATAAATGACCACTAGGACCAGTTAACAAAAAAACAAGCCACTCAATTTATGTGTTATTTCAAATAAAAGGGACCCAAACCAACCAGCCTCTAATTCAGTGGGTTTTTTAAAATATATATGACGCATAGAGACAGGGACACAATGACGGGGACACATGGATGATATATAGAGACGGGGACGCACAGAGAAGGGAACACATAGAGACGGGGATTCATAGAGATGGGGACACATAGAGGCGGGAACACATAGAGACGTGGATTCATAGAGATGGGGACACATAGAGGCGGGAACACATAGAGACGGGGATTCATAGAGATGGGGACACATAGAGGCGGGAACACATAGAGACGGGGATTCATAGAGATGGGGACACATAGAGACGGGGACACACAGAGACAATAATGGGACGGGGCAACAACGGGATGTAACCGATCCAACGGCCCTGGCACAGATCAGAAGAAAGATGAAGGCCCTTCTCACTTTGTGTTGCCCCTGCACCCGTATGATGTCCCCTTCTGTTCTTTGGCTTATATTCACAGCAAAGAGCGAAGCGTCAGAGCGGAATGAAATCACAAAAGAAAAAGACATGATGAAAACTCGATTTGCAATGTGACGGGGGAAAACAAAGAAGACAAGGATGCTAGGGAGCTCAAAGAAGATGATGGCTGAGTTAATAATAATAATAATAATAATAATAAAGGGACATTAAGTTGCTCAGCTAGTTTCTTACAATAAGCCTGAAAAGTCAAAATTCTCATTTAAAATAATCAATTTTGAGTTATGGGTATTTTCATGTTCTCTAACATCTTATCTTTCATATATGTAAAGGATAATCTTTAAAACAGTGTCTAAATGCTCTTATAGGTTCTTTAAAATGAGTATGTCAATGCTTTTTCTACAGCTAAGCTATACTTCAGAGTGCGTTTTCTTAAAATGGTCGACAGTCACACTACCAACTTTAAATGCTCATAACTCTGGAACGAAAACAGGCACAAGAGTGGCTCTAGAAAGGGAATTGTCTGATGTTCCCAACTGTGTAATTATCTCAGAATGTCAGTTTTACACTTAATGTCCCTTTCGTGGTGCTGGGTTACCTATGTGGGGATAGGATTTGTTTTGTTTTGAAGGGGCGGGTTGTTGTTGAAATGGGCTAGCGAACAGAAAATCTATCGTTAACTTTGTTTGGATTTTTCTTCAACTTAATCACTGTTGTTGTTTTTTCTTAATGACCTAATCGTTTATTGTTTGCCGAGTGGAATGTCGGAAAGGTTAAGATGTCGGAAAGGTTAAGATGTCGGAAAGGTTAAGATGTTGGAAAGGTTCATGGTGGTAATGTAAACACTGTGCGTGTGTGTTTTTGTGCGCGCGCGCGCGAGAGAGAGAGAGAGAGAGAGAGAGAGAGAGAGAGGGGGGGGGGAGGGAGAGGGAGGGAGAGACAGACAGAGAAAGAAAGAGAGAGAGAGAGGGAGGGAGTAAGAGAGGGACAGAGAGAGAGATGGAGAAGAGGGAGGGAAAGAGAGAAAAAAGAAAGAGAAGAGAAGAGAGAGAGAGAGGGAGAGAGAGAGAGAGAGAGAAAGAGAAGGAAAGAAAGAAAAGATAGAGAGAGAAAGAGAGCGAAGAGAGCGAGAGATGTGGAAAGAAAGAAAAGAGAAGAGTGAGAGAGGAAGAGAGAGAGAGAGAGACAGAGCGAGAGAGAGAGAGAGAGAGAGAGAGAGAGAGAGAGAGAGAGAGAGAGAGAGAGAGAGAGAGAGAGAGAGAGAGAGAGAGAAGAGAGAGAGAGAGGAAAAGAAAGAGAGAGAGAGAGAGAGAGAGAGAGAGAGAGAGAGAGAGAGAGAGAGAGAGAGAGAGAATAGAGAGAGATGTGGAAAGAAAGAAAAGAGAAGAGAGAGAGAGAGAGAGAGAGAGAGAGAGAGAGAGAGAGAGAGAGAGAGAGAGAGAGAGAGAGAGAGAATGGTGGGAACAAAGGCTGACTGATTACATGTCTTGAGTTGAAGGGTTTCATGAAGGAGTTCAAAAATGGCCTACTGCAGATGCAAGGTCTTCCTTCCCTCTGATCAAAGAGCACAAAACAACTCGTGGAAGGGAGGAAAGGCGAAAAGAAGACGAACACAACCAACAACAATAAAATAATAACAAAAACGCAAGCCATATACTGTTTCTTTGTTTGGGACTGTAGAGGGGAAGTTGTTTTTTGTTTTTGTTGATTTTTTTCTCCATTTGTTGCCTGCCCTTTGCTCCTTTTGCTATATTTGCTGTTTGCTGTTTTCTTGTTTGTCTGTGTTCATTAAGACGCATTCGCCGAAATATCCAGTAGTTTTGTTTTGCCTCTTGTGAATAGAATGACGTCACTTTACACTGTCTTGTCGTGTGGTTGTTTGTTTGTTGTAAGTTGGTGTTTTTTTTAACGCTCAGAAAGAAACACTGACAATAAGGTGATGTTCTTTGTCTCTTTGCTTGGAAATGTTTGTTTCTCGTTTGATCGGTTTTTGTTCTTAAACTGCATGGCTTTGTTGCTGGGTTTTTTTTCTTCTTCTTTTTTTTCCCTTCCTAACAAGATGTCGCATCCAATGTTGCGAAGGGAGAAGACATACTCAACAATAATAAACACAACTTCGATTTTGGCAATTAAAGGCCTTAAAGTTGGACTTTGGGAAAATGGTATCAGGGCGTCATCTTTGGATCATCGATAACCTCTCTCTCTCTCTCTCTCTCTCTCTCTCTCTCTCTCTCTCTCTCTCCCCCCCCCCCCTCTCTCTCCTCTCTCTCTCTCTCTCTTTCTCTCTCTCTCTCTCTCTCTCTCCTCTCTCTCTCTCTCTCTCTCTCTCTCTCTCTCTCTCTCTCTCTTCTCTCTCTCTCTCTCTCTCTCTCTCTCTCTCTCTCTCTCTCTCTCCCTCTCTCTCTCTCTCTCTCTCTCTCTCTCTCTCTCTCTCTCTCTCTCTCTCTCTCTCTCTCTCTCTCTCTCTCTCTCTCTCTCTCTCTCATCCAAACACGCACAAACACACACACACACATACGCACGCGCGCGAACACACGCACGCGCGCGCACACACAAACGCACACACACATACACAAGTCTTATGGTCTGAACGTGGAGTCTTTCGGATGAGACGGTAAACCGAGGTCCCGTGTGCCCATGCACTCAGCACACGTTAAACCCAGTGGCAACGAAAAAGTTGTCATTTTGTCAAAATGTCCCCCCTCCCTTCCTTCCTCATCAGTCACACAGAAAATCGCACGCAAAAAAAGGGGTGGCGCGTCTCTGGCTGCGACGCTCTCTCCAGGTGGGAGCAACCCGAATTTCACAGAGACGCCTCTGTGACTATAAAGTACCAAATACCAAATAAATACCAAATACACCTACACACACGCACGCACGCACGCACGAACACACACACGCAAGAAAAAAGGATAGGGAAAGGAACAATCTTGTGCAACTTCTCGTTTTGATTCTTCAGTACCTTCGTGTTTAGTTTGTTAAAAAAATAGAAAAGAAAGGGTGTTATTTAGACAGGCATACACTATCTTGGTTTCCATTTGTATTTTCTTCCAGTTTCGAGGAACCCCATAGGCCCTAAAGGTCCTACGATAGTATTATGTGCTGAGCAGGGGTGTCTAAGGGTCCAGGGGTTATGCTCTTACGTGCGCACGCGCGCGCGTGTGTGTTCTTGCACATGCAAAGTCTCTGCCCACCTGTGTGTGTATGTATGTGTGTGTGTGTGCGTGCGTGCGTGTGTGTGTGTGTGTGTGCGCGTGCGTGCGCGCGCACGCGTGTGTGTGTTTGCATGTATGCATACATTGTGTGTGTGTATATATTTTCTCTTTCTCTCTCCCAGTCAGTCATGCCTCTATCTGCCTTGTTCTCTTCGTGTCTGTTTGAGGTCAGTATTTTAACATTCTGCTATATTGCTGTCTCATATTTTGAGAAATTACACACATGCGCACGCATGCACACACACACACACACACTCTCTCTCTCTCTCTCTCTCTCTCTCTCTCTCTCTCTCTCTCTCTCTCTCTCTCTCTCTCTCTCTCTCTCTCTCTCACTCTCTCTCTTTCTTTGACAAACACACGTACACCACATCGACGTAACAAATCATTTTTTTGTAGCGAAACTATCGAGGGGAAAAAAGTTCGAACAATTTGCTCTCACAATGGCGCCTTTTCGCCAACAATCTCATTGCCCTCTTTTTTCTCCTTCGGCATCTTTTGATAATGTTGTTATCTCATCAGTTTTCTTTGTTTCATATCAACGTCAGCATAATTAGCAACTCGGTTTCCGTGTAGGAAGTCGGTTAATTTCCTGGCAGGAACAAGGGAGCTAATTGGTGGTGGTGGTGGTGGTGGTGGGGGGGGGGGCTTCCGGTTAATTTGCTGATATTTTGTTTGTGTTTGTTCAGTTGTGGTGTGAAGATGATATCCTACATCTGTCAAATAAGTACCCCTTGCTGCCCCTAGCCAATCAGAATCGTTTGTTTGTCCGCCATTGTGAATTGTACGAAACTAAGTGCATGGCTTTGTACATCGATTTCTCGGCAAATATGTAGATTTACACCCTCCTGCTCTATTTCTTGGTTCTTTCCGTGGTTAGGGGTAGGGTTAGGGTTAGGGTTAGGGTTAGGGTTAGGGTTAGTTAGGGTTAGGGTTAGGGTTAGGGATAGGGTTAGGGTTAGATGGTTATAGTTCGTATGCGAGAGGTAGATATTTCATGACAGGTACTTATTTATCGTGACAGTGGGAAGCTTTGTGGATTGTAGTGTAACACTGACACTTACAGACTTGTTTGCATGGTATGGAATGTATCCATGGAGAGAGAGAGAGAGAGAGAGAGAGAGAGAGAGAGAGAGAGAGAGAGAGAGAGAGAGAGAGAGAGAGAGAGAGAGAGAGAGAGAGAGAGTTCAGATTTCAGACTTCAGACACTTTATTTTACAAGGATAAGAATTTAGGCTGGGCCTTGTCTTCCATTCTGTCCTTGATTCTCTTTCTCTCTCGCTGTCAGTCATGCCTCTATCTACCTTGTTCTCTTCGTGTCTATTTGGGGTCAGAGAGAGAGAGAGAGAGAGAGAGAGAGAGAGAGAGAGAGAGAGAGAGAGAGAGAGAGAGAGAGAGAGAGAGAGAGAGTGACTTATTTCAGACTTCGGATGTTTTCAGACTTTTTTCATAATGGAAAATTGAACTTAATGCATGGAAAACTGAGTTAGACGTAGTTCGATGGAAGATGATGAGCACCCAGGACCACATGTGCACTCCACCCACACACCAATGGAAGATGGAAGACTTTCGGGGACTTTAGGTATTATTATTAGGTATTAGGTATTTTATATTCACAGAGTCGTCTCTATAAATTTTGGGTTGCTCCCACCTGGAGAGCGCGTCGCAGCCAGAGGCGCGCCACCATGCAATTTTTATGTGACTGATGAGGAAGGAAAAGGGGGGGGGGGGAGACATTTTGACCAAATGACAACTTTTTCATTGCCACTGGGCTTAACGTGTGCTAAGTGCATGGGTACTCGGGACCTCGGGTTATCGTCTCATCCTGAAGACTCCACGTTCAGACCGTAAGGCCTAGTGCAAAGTGAGAGGAAAATCCCCTGAACCCAAGTTCGAATTCGCGTTTACCTGACACGAGTCGAACGCGTTACCTCTGTGCCACCTGGTTAGGTGGATGAATTAGGTGTACGTAATAACTTTAGGGAAGTCCTTGACCAAACAATGCATTAAAGACATGTATCATACATGAAGATACGTACTATATAAGCTGCTGCAAGATTTGAGGTGATTTGATTGGAAACTCTGAGATGGTTTGGTGAAAAACTTTGAACTAGTTTGGTGAAATATTGAGACAGTTTTTATATTAACAAATTGACACATTTTAATGTCATCAACACACGGTTCTTATCAACTCAACTTTTGTTTTGTCCTCATAAAAACAAGGATAATTTTTTTGCGGACACGTCAAATATACACACAAGAAACCAAACAATTAATAAACAAAAATCCTAAATAAATTGTAATTACATGCTTTAAAAGTTCCTTTCACACTTCACACGCCCCGCTCACTTCAACAACTGTACCCCCGCTTGCGCGCTCGCTTTCATACAACCATCCACCCTTCCCACCAATATACCATCTCATCACAGCACTTTTGCAATAAAACATAGACCCTATTTGAACAATCAAACCAAACATCTCTCTCTCTCTCTCTCTCTCTCTCTCTCTCTCTCTCTCTCTCTCTCTCTCTCTCTCTGTCTCTCTCCCTCTCTCTCTATGACTATCTCTCCCCCTCTCTCCCTTCCCCTGTCCCTCCCTCCTCCCTCCCCTCTCCTCTTCTCTCTCCATCCCCTCCCCCCGTCTCTCCCTCACCCTCTCCCACCATCTACCCCCTTTCTCCAAACCCACCCTTCTCCTCCGCAATAATACAATGACCAAAATGAATACAATTGTACGTACACATGCTTAATAAAAGATAACAGAATGAAACATTAGTTAGACTAAAAGCAATCACAGTCATCAATACATTTATCGGCATAAAACACAGCAGAAAGGCTAAATACAAACTCAATTAAATGCAAAATATAAGAAAATACATTATGTATAAAATCATTAACCACTTTTCCACCTGCACACTGAAGTCCCCCCCCCCCTACTCCCTTCATACACACACACACACACACACACACACACACACACACACACACACACACACACACACACACACACATTAAAATTGAGCATATGACTAATAAAAGATGAAAATGACTAAAATAAATAAGTAAAATACAAAAGCACATCCACACAAATCAATATATAAGAGCATACATAAGACAGATTTTAAACTGAATTCAAATTTTGTTTAAATTGTCAAATAGGCATGACATGGAGGGTGCGACGTGTTGGGTGTTTTTGTTTGTTTCTTTGTTTGTTTCTTTGTTTCTTTGGGTTTTGTTGTTGTAGAAGGTTGGTATAGCTTGATAGAAGACCGAGATAGCTTGTGGAAGACTGGGATAATTTAATGTAAAGTTTTAAGATAACGAGATGGACGGTCTAGATAATGAATTGAAGACTGGTTGTTTAGTTTGATGGAAGGTCTAGGTACTTCAGCCCAAACTTGGTGGAAGGCGAATAGTTTGTGGAAGAATCGGGAAGAGGGTTCCAGAGCTACTAAGGCTTTGCGCCTTAATCAGCCGTGTGTGATCAATACGGCGTGAAATGTCAAAGGTTAAGAACTTCCGAGGTTGTCGTCTTGTGCATGTGCTCAATAAACACCACACGAAATGTGCACTGAGGAAACACGTGTTTTATGACGAACTTAGCTGCCATGCTACGTGTTCATCATTCATGTTATCAATAACAGTATGCTGATAACATGTGTGTGTGTGTGTGCGTGTGCGTGTGCGCGCGCTTGTGCGCGTGTGTATGTGCCTCTGTGCATGCGATGCGTGTGGGAATACACCTGCACGTGATGGTGTGCTAAAGAGCAGAGCTGGCGGCAGGAACCGGTAATGCCGAATGAATGAAAAATGGTGTTTTACGTCCTCTCGGTCTGGAACAGACACATATAGGACATTCGTAAATACAAAGATGGTGGGAACGATACTGGAGGCAATGCCCGGAGGCAGTGCAACACCAGTAAAGTCCCGAATTTTTAGCAATACAGATAAGTGTAGCAGTAACCACGCCTCGGTTAAACCTCATCGGCTATGGTACCGCCACGGTATTAAGTTAAAGATAACCGGTAATGCCGAAAATACCGTACAAAAGTTACGGGTGTACGGGTTGCTTACCGAAAGTAGATAAGGGAGATACACGTTGTCAACACTGTATGTTGTTGTTGTCGTACCCTGGCTAAAAGACTCCAGGGACCATCCCAACAGCCGAAGCGCTTTGAAGACTATGGTACAAATGCATCAGCTAGGGATGAGAGCATTACGTGTGTGACCGTTTTTGATTACCCCGCCCCCGGGAAATGGGGTTAGTGAGGTCGGAAGAGAGAGAGAGAGAGAGAGAGAGAGAGAGAGAGAGAGAGAGAGAGAGATTGAAGCAACATACGATACATGACTGTAAAATTGTACATAATCAAAGCGCACTTTTGATAATTCAATTCATTAAAGCGTCTTAATGGATATGCAGTACTTCCATCTACAAAAGTATTCTGTACACCAGACCTGCAATGCTATGCAATATCTGAACAAACACAAACACACCGGAGATTGGGTGAGTTCGCTCGATGTCGTGCGGACGTGTGTTGGACAGGCTCAGTGTTTTCTACTGTCATTGGTGGATTTCCTTGGAGTTTAGATCCAGTACTGTGCAAGTAGTTTGGTGTTGGTGTGTGGAATGCTTTGTTTCATTCCGACAGTGTTTTGAAAGGTAGCTGAAGTGCCTTTCTTTGATTTGCTGACTAACTGTAAGTACACTTTCCATTTTGTTCTCCTGTGCCATTGTTGACGGCTCCGCACAGCACGTGAGGTCACGGTGACCCGTCTCGGCGGCCTCATCTGGTTTTTCACGAGATTGTTTCTTGCATTTTGGCTACAGACTCTTTCACGCGTGTTGAGCCCGTGTTTTCGAAAAGACGGGACTTCCCAACTAACAGTAACTAGCGCTAATCCGAGTGCCCGCAGCGCTGAGTATCCGTATCGCCAGTTCCAGTACTGTGCAAGTAGTCTGGTGTTGAAGTGTGGAATACTGTGTTTCATTCTGACAATGTTCTGGAGCATAGCTGAAGTGCTTTTTTAATTATTTGTCGGCAAACTGTAAGTTCTTTTTCCATTTTGTTCTCCTGGGCCATTGTTGACGGTTCCGCGCTGCACGTGAGGCCACGGAGACCCGCTTCGGCTGCCTCACTTGACTGTTTCTCATGAGATTGTTTCCTGCATCATGGCAACAGGCACTTCCACGCGTGTTGAGCCCGTGTTCTTGAAAAGACGTGACTTGCCAATTAACAGTAATGATAATTCTTTTAATGCGCTTGACATTTGCCTAGCTTCAGAGCAAGTGAGCGGGCGAGAAACCATCGACGGAGCGCAAGAAATTAGAGGTTTATGGCGTATTTACCCATTCACTCGAGATGCCCGAATTAAACTTTTGATTGAAGGAATAACTTTGCATGGTTTTTCCCTGTCCCTTCACGATAAGAACCCTTTCATTTTACGTGACACTGGCATTGAAACACCAACAACCAAGTTGTTCATTTCTGATATTCCCATCTCTTGTTCCGATAGGGATATAGAGACGGCCTTAGTTAGAATCGGGGGTGTGCTGCGTTCGTCGCTCATTGTTGAAAGAATGCGGGACAGGGATGGCAAGCTGACCAGATTTGTAACGGGCAGACGTTTCTGCTTCAATGATCTCCCTGCTAAATCCCTTGAGCATTCCTTGGTTGTAGGGCCTTTCACAGCTAAACTCTACTACAGAGAGCAGGATAAGCCTCAGAGGAAGCCCGTGGTCTGCTCACGCTGTCTTTCCCCAGGACACCATGTCATGCAATGTCCCAACCCCATCATCTGCAGACAGTGCCATCAGAGTGGCCACAAGAGAGGGGATCCTGTCTGCAAATCTGTTGACCAAGGCCGAGATGCACCTGCGATTGTGGACAAGCAGGATAGTGCCAATGACGCAGAGGCTGGGGCAGATTTAGAGTCAGGAGGGGAAGAGGGAGAGGTGAGCGAGACAGATAGCGGACAACAGCCAGACGACGACAAGGAGGAGGGGGCACACCAGACTGAGAGGAAAGGGGCTCGCAAGCAGACTGAAATGAAAAAGAAGAAAAAGAAGAAAACAGGAACGAAAAAAAATGGAAAGGAGAGGGAGGGGGAGAGAGAGGGGATGATGAAGGAGGTCGTCAAATCCCGTCAGACCAGTCTCGCTGACTTTACAGTCCGGTCCCGCTCTGCTACGCCCAGTAAACGTCAGAGGCAGCACGATGATGACCGGGTTTCTCCAAGCTATGCCGTGAAAGAGAAGTCAGCCCGCCTTTCACCCATACATAGCGCCGACAGTCGAGGGGGTGTTTAAAGCTTTGAAGCTTTGCTTTGATCTGCTATGTTTAACGGACTTTTCTGATGGCTATGGACGGATTCTCGCTACTCACACTAAATGTGCGAGGTTTACGAATGAAAACAAAAAGAAAAGCATTGTTTAGATATTTACGAAGTAATAAATTTGAAATAGTATGTTTACAGGAAACACATATCACAAAAGACTTAAGTGAGCAATGGGAGAAAGAATGGGGTGGTGATTTAGTTTTTGGAGAAAATATTTTACAGGGAAGGGGGCAGGTTATCTTGTTACAAAAAGGGCTTGCAAAGAACATAAAAACGGAGTATTCTACTGATAGAATACTAGCCATTAACTTAAATATTAAAGAGCATAACGTTTTGATAGTAAACGTTTATGCCCCTAACTATGATAGAGAAAAGATGACTTTTTTGGATGAGTTGCAAAATGCATTATCAAATATAAGGTATGATAACATTATAGTATGTGGAGATTTCAATACGGTATTGGATAATTCTAAAGACATCATTTCAGGGAACCTCATGCTCAAAGAGTTGTTTCCCGATTTAATAAATTGCTTACAGAAATGAATATGTATGACACATGGCGACTATTTAACTCAGACATAAAAGAATTTACATGGTCACGGAACAAGCCATTTGTGGCCAGACGCTTGGACTACTTGTTGACGGATTCTGATTTATTTGACAAAGTGACTCAGTGTCAACTGCTTAGCGTTCCGATTTCGGATCACAGGGCCTGTTTAGCCACGATAACATTTTCAAATATTGAACGTGGGAAGGGGTATTGGAAATTTAATAATTCTCTGTTAACTGACATGAATTTTGTGACGCAAATGAATAGTTTTATTAACAATATAGAAATAAATACAAATGACAGTCAAATTGCCTGGGAACTTTTGAAAATTAAAATCAGAGAATTTTGTTCAAATGACAGTAAACAGAAAGCTATTGTTTTTAGAAATAGCACTATTCATTTATATGCTGAACTGAATCAGCTGGACACACAGCTGAGCCACGATCCTAATAACGTTACGTTACTGAAAGATAGGGACAAAGTAAAGCTCCAGCTGGAGCTGTTAGAACAGAACAAGGCTCGGGCCGCTCAGGTCCGTGCAAGAGCGCAGTGGGTGGAACAGGGGGAGAAGAATACCAAATTCTTCTTAGGCTTAGAAAGAGCCAGAGCAAACGCAAAAATTATGACTAGTATTAAAAATCAAAATGGTGAAGTAGTTACTAATCAACAAGATATTTTAACGGTTCAAAAAGATTACTTTAAGAATTTGTATAGAAAGAAAGTCCATGAAAAAGAGAATGAAATGTTAAGGAAAATCCAACATTTTGCAAGTACAGCAAATATACCTAGTTTAAATGAACAACAAAAGGAGGAGTGTGAAGGCATGTTGACAGAATCAGAAGTTCTGAACATACTAAAATCTATGAAAAACGGTTCAAGTCCTGGTTGCGATGGGCTTACCATTGAGTTTTATAAGTTTTTTTGGAAATCTATTAACAAACATGTAATAGCTTCCTTAAATTCAGCTTTTGAGTGTGGAAACATGTCACTGTCACAGCGCAGAGCTGTTATCACATTAATACACAAAGGGAAAGAATTGCCCAGGAATGAAATGAAAAACTGGAGGCCTATTAGTTTAACTAATACAGATTACAAACTGTTAGCAAAATGTCTAGCCACGCGTCTTAATGGTGTAATTGATAATTTGATCTCTGAGGATCAGTTTGGTTATATTAAAGGTAGAAGGGCGTCTACCTTACTACGCATGATTGATGACGTCACTGATTATTGTAATCAATCAAACACACCAGGTCTTCTGTTTGCCGTGGATTTTTTCCATGCCTTTGACTGTATTTCTAAAGATTACATGCTGCAGGTTTTTAAACTGTTTGGATTCGGAGAAGAATTCTTAAAATGGGTTACTGTGTTGATGACTGACAATGTAAGCTGTGTGGGCTACTGTGGCTGGCTTTCAGAGTATGTCGCTGTGGAGGCTGGAATTCGACAGGGGTGCCTCTTCTCTCCTTTGGCTTTTGCCTTGTCTTTAGAATTGCTAGCGATTCGATTAAGACATTGTTCAAACATTAAAGGTATACTCATAAAAGACAACAGAACGGATAACTTTATTAAATTAGTAATTGCACTGTATGCGGATGACATGACACTTTTTCTGTCAGATGAAAATGATATGCTTAGCTGCTTAAACATTTTGGAAGAATTTGCAACTATATCAGGATTAATGGTGAACAAACATAAATCTGAGGCAATGTGGCTTGGGTGCTTTAAATATCGGCAGGACAAATATTTTGATTTTAAGTGGACTAATAAGCTAAAACTTTTGGGGGTAATATTTAGTAATGATAAATGTGCATCAATTCTTGAAGAAAACTGGTTGAGTAGAATCGAAAAGTGTAAACGAATTATTTCGTCATGGGAAAGAAGAAATCTTAGCATAATGGGCAAGATATGCATTGTGAAAACATTCTTAATATCACAGTGGACTTATATTATGAAAGCAATACATGTTCCTGAACAGGTTGTTAGTGAGGTAAATAGGCTATTTTATCGGTTTATATGGAGAAAACGGGACAGCAACCGCAAAGCCTTTGAAAAGGTCAAAAGAGTAGTGATGTGCTGTGATACAGAGAAGGGAGGCCTAAAAATGATAAAATCTGCAAACTGCATGTTTGCTACATTGGGTTGTTGAAATACGTAGGAATACAGATAAAAAAATGGTCATTTATTGCAAGGCGCTTCTTTACTTATTTTGGTGAACAATGCGTTTGCTTTGGCGCTGCTATCTCTCGTAAGCTATTTAAAGGTTTGGAGACAGTAAAATCAAAGTTTTGGTATTTTGTGCTGGCTTCTTGGTTAGATAACAATGTGTTGCCGGCAGAGCAATTTTCTAATTGTCTGTGGAATAACAAGTCCATAACTTATCGGGGAAATGTATTGTTCTTCCTTAATTGGGTTAAGGCGGATATACGTGTTGTTCAGGACGTATTAAATGACCACGGTGTATGTTTATCTTTTAATGAAATATGCACTAAGGTGGGAGATTCCCCCAGCCATCAGTTAGAATACAATGTAGTATGCTCAGCTGTTAATTCCTATCTATCTGCTTATCAGTACGAAAATGCAATAGATAGTCATAGCATGGATACACCTTGGTTTTGTGGTAAAAGAGTAACCACAGTTAAAGAATTTAGAAAGCAGCTAATGGAAAAAAAATGTGTGCAGCCATGTTGTGTTGCTTTCTGGAAACATAAGTTTAATATTGATATAACCTCAGACGTTTGGTCGTTAGCTAAACTTTCAACTAAGGAGATCCGACTTCAAGTCTTACATTGGAAGATCATGCAAAACATATATGCCACTAATATTTTGTTACACAAAATGAAAATTAGGGATGACAGTAACTGTAGTTACTGTACAGATGTACTGGATGTTATTGAGCATTTCTTTTACGAGTGCCCAAAAGTCACTGGGTTTTGGAAGTATATAGAAAGTTATATTTTTACATACTTGGACTTTCGCATAAAACTAGATACAAAGATGGTTTTGTTTGGGGTTACTAACCCCAGTGTAAAGCAAACTAAAGTTAAACAGGTTAATCATATTCTGCTTATCGGTAAAATGAGTATAAGCATATTTAAAAAGACTAATTCGAAGCTGCCTATAAGGGAAATATTTGATAACAATATTAGAATAAGATCTTTGTATAATTGTTAAATGTCCAAAGTAGTATAAGATTATCATGCTAAATGCACAGACGACAAAACTATTCTAGCACACAGACATGTACACATATACACACACAAGCACCTACACGGACAGGCACGCACACATAAAGGTTCTAACACGCAGACATACACAAACATACAAGCGCATTCTCAGTGCAACATGACTGTCTCCCTTTCCGTCACGCCCTCTGCTTCCCTTGTTCCCTCTCGCTTTAATTTTTCGTTTTTGGAGCAGGGGACAGTGACCGTTGGGAAGAATGTATAAGTTTGTGTCCCATACTTTTTTCTTTTTTTTTAATATTCTACTCCGCGCAGTCACACGCATGGGACGAAGGAGTCATAATGCATTACACACTAGGTCCGACAAAACCCCAGACACTTGTGTACCATGAAAAACATTAAACGTTAGTAACAATTGTACATTGTAGTAATTCATACAAACCCACATGTAAATGCGAGTAAGTGTGAGAGAAGGAAAACATGTTGGGAAAAAAAGAAAGAGAAAAAGAAAAGAAAAAAGAAAGCCGCCCCAAAAAAAAAAAAAAAAAAAAAAAAAAGAAAAAAAGAATAAAGATGAAACAAAGGCGGGGACAGTGGAGGGTTCAAAAAAAACAAAAAAAAAAACAAAAACAAAAAAGAGATGTGGGGGGGGGGGGGGGGGGGTCTTTCAGCTCCCCGTATGAAGGTACGAGGCATCCACCCACTGCCCCAAGCCGAAGACTAATCTGTTTGGTGTTACATTTGAATCGTCATGTGAAATTAGGAACTGTTTAATATGTTGCTGCTGTTGTTGTTGATGATGATGTTGTTGTTGTTGTTGTTGTTGTTGTTGTTGTTGTTGTTGTTGTTGTTGTTGTTGTTGTTGATGTTGTTGTTGTTGTTGTTGTTTGGATTTTAAAAACAATAGTCAAACACGCAATGTCAGCCTAGCGGTAAGACTTTTGTATTCGTATGTATGTGACCCAGCGCCACGAAATCGACATTAAGTCGCTGGGCTAGTTTCTCACAACAGGCTTGCAAAATTAAAAAAAACTCACTTTTTGTCCATTTTGTGTTATGGGTATTTGTGTGTTCTCCAACATCTTATCTTTCATATCCATAAAGGATAACCTTTAATATTGTCTCTAAGTGGTCTTTTAAGTGCTTCAAAACGAGTAGGTCAATGTATTTTCTTCAGCTAAGCTAGATTTTAGACTGTGTTTTCTCAAAATGGCCGACGCTCACCCTACTAACTTTACATGCTCGTAACTCTGGAACGGGAAACGATACAAGAATGGTTCTTGTGTCATTAGAAAGAGAATTGCCTGAAGTTTTCAAATGCATATTATCTCAGAATGGTCAGTTTTACACTTAATGTCCCTTTCGTGGTGCTTGGTCTTTGGGGGAAGCGTTTTGTATGTATAAAATCTACACATTTTGGATGGGTGAAAAGAAAAGACATTCTGACTTTCAAATTGCTGAAACAGATATTTGTTGGTAAAGTTCAGAGAAAATCAGAAACTATAGAATTTACGCGATTTTCTTTTTTGTTCTTCTACTTGCGTTAACATCAATTTGAATTGTTTTCTTTGCTGCAGATTTGTTTCAATCTTGACGTTCACTTTTCTTGGGTTTATAATGCACTTACTTCGAACAATGTGAGAATAATATGAAACGCACATACAAATTAAAAAAATTAAAAAAAATTAAAAAACACCAAAAAAAAACACCGGAGAATGGCGAGAACAACGCAAACATCATCATACTGTCGTCACAACTAAAACAGTGACCCGTCTCCACAAAATGAGTCGTTATGTCCCAGGGGTCACTTTTGAGTTATTAACAAATCGTTAATCTGCAGTCAAACAGCTTTTCGACCAACCCAAATGTTTGTTAATCGGCCTATTTGTTGCAAATGTATGAAGATTTGTAGTCGTATTCTCAAGGAATCGGCGAAAATGAGAAAATGCAGCCGAAAAGTTTCTAAATGTGAACAAAACAGCCTGATGTTTCTAATAAAAAAAACCACTTTTACGGCAGAATGGATCGTTTTTACACTTCAATACTTCTGCGACATGCAGAAAAACCTATTGTAATAGGTCAAAATCTGAAACTTGATGATTTGACCCCCTTCCACCTAAAACTACCCCTATATAATTATGTAGGTGAGCCAGGGACAAAGCGACTCATTTTGTGGCGACGGGTCACATTTTATACTTATTAATGTATATATGATCGATTAAAAGCATTGCAAATAAGCTAACTACATGTATTACTTCTTACTATCGATACATCCCCTGTTGTTCTGCCGACCCCTGAGCGACGTTGTAAACTAGAAAGCGCCGAAACAATGATATCCTTCGCCAAGGGAAATAACTCAGTTTTGACTCATTCACAGTCCAGCCGATCACACACCCAAAAAATTCCTTCTTGAGGTTTGTCATCACGTGCAATAAAATTTGGGATCAAATCGGGCTAATTAGAAAAAGGCCTACTGTGCTGTGTTACACTTTTATGTGCACGCAATTAAACGGAAGGCGTGCGTACAACATTACAACAAAAACCGCACCATTAAAAAGATTTCCGCTATAAACTAAGGTTTATCAATGCAAAAACTAAGCACCTCCTTTTATTTCAGTCCATTCGTTTGAGATAGTCAAAATTAATGAGGGCGGGAAACGCAAAAAGAACGCGTGTTGATCTTTGCCGTGACCTTTCTCAGGTAATCGTAGATGGGTTGTTGTTTTTAAGTTCTCGTTTCTAAGACAAATAAAACTAGATCTGTAAATGTCAGCACACACAAGAAGAAAGTTATTGTCTATACTAGAGAACGATTAATCTTTGACACAAACACGGGCACCAATTTTAGCTGATATACGTAATGGGTGTCAGGGGTTGGGGTTGTTACCCGGCCAGAGGACGGGTATTGTTTATGGTCTGTCTGTGGAACTGTGAGTCTGTCTGTGTGTCGATTTTTCTCAAAAACTGCTGGAAGGATTTTGATCAAATTTGGTAGGCATCGTAAAAAGGAAGGTTTTTGGCGACCTTGCTGGTGGTTTTAGATTTTTTGCCATTTACTTTTTTAGTCCAAGCACTAATCATTCAAATTTTGTAGGCTAAGCAGTCAACGGGAACCAACTCCGGGTGTTTGTCAAATTTAAGGCAAGAATATGGCCCATTTAACAAGCATAGTATGCAAATATAACCTATCTTTTAAATTAAAACACCATTACTACCCCGTCTCAAACCAAGGCAAGAGAGCGCAAGCATGAATATGTGCACATGTACATGTGAGCACATGAAGTTGGCTATGCAAAAATAATTATAGTATATGTGAATGGTTAGTTGCTTCAAACATACTAAAAAAAACTTTGGCGAGCTTGGCACTGTCACATTGCGTTTTTAGTTGTGTGTTGTTATCTTTTTTACGCGTCCGTCTGTATGCATACGTGTTTGCGTGCGTGGTGCACGCACCAGCGCATGCGCATGCACATGTGTGGAATAGGATATACAGTAGCTGATTGCATGTGACTACTAAGTTAGGGGAGATGTATTGAATTACTAACAACAGGCCGTCAGGCCAAATCATATTTGTAGTTATTTCTAGCCATTCATTTAAATATGTTTTTTCTTTTGCTTAGAGTTAATATTAGAGAGAGAGAGAGAGAGAGAGAGAGAGAGAGAGAGAGAGAGAGAGAGAGAGAGAAACAGAGACAGAGAGAGGCAGAGAGACAGAGAAAGACAGATAGAATGTGCGCTCAAACGTGCACACACACACACACACATGAATACACACAGACACACACACGTGCACAGCCTCTAATATATATATAAGAGGAAAGTTTAATGGTGTGGTTGTTTTTTCTTCTTCAATTCTTGTACGTTTATATATATTCTGCCTGCATATATATATATATATATATATATATAGCAGAACAAAAAAAGAGAATGAAAACTAACAAGAAAGAATGTAGACTATTCCCAATATTTCGGCTTTTGGCCTTGGACGCGGGACAGACAGTAGAACAAACTTGACGTAACAAATACAACATATATATATATATATATATATATATATATATATATATAACACTCACGTGCACAGCCTCTAATCTCTCTCTCCTAATTTTTCGCTATAATTTATTTTCTAACATCCACAACCACAATATACAGCAGTAGCGTCACAAACCAACAACAGCTACATCAACAAACAGACTGCGTCAAGATGCAAGAGAAAACAGCCCATAATACACCTTTTACAAATCTTCTGAAAGAAACCTTAACGAAGCTAGGAGACCTTCGATTCAAGCGAAAGAAAAGGAACTAACGAAAGCATGGAAAGAAGGAAAAGGTTTGATCAAAGAAACCACAAACACCACTAACTGTGTATACTTTTTGAAGGTAGCTCTGTGCTGTGAAAAGAATAACATAAAAGTAAAAGTAAAAGATTGTGCTGGTTTACTTTTTGTCCCAATGGGGGACAGATAGTGTATGAGCATGGTACATAGAGAGATCTCTTTCGAATTATGGAATTCTCGTCAGTATGTATATCTGCTAACAAACACTATCTTGTGGATCAACCCCAACAGGAAGACATTTCTAATAAAAGAATGGTGTCTTCTCTGCACTAGGCCGAAAAGTCCACAATTTAAGCAAACCAGCACATGGATCCACCACTATTAACAGTGGCATTTTAAGCTATAAAGCGTTTCCAAGCCACATTTGTACAGTGCATGGAGGGTTGGTAGTGTTTTCTGGTATAGTTTGTTCATAATGATGTTCCATTTCTTCAAACTATTTATAGCATTGCAAATCTTCGCCAGGTGGTAAGAGAGTGGTGAGAAGGGATTCAAAATGTTTAAAGACTAGTAGTAGTAGTAGTAGTAGTAGTAGTAGTAGTAGTAGTAGTAGTAGTAGTAGTAGTAGTAGTAGTAGTAGTAGTAGTAGTAGTAGTAGTAGAGGGACTGGCTTCTGCCTAAGCCTCACGGCTTATAATATGTCCCATCCAGAATGTTTTCTCTAATTAGGTTGCATTTGCATGCGAAAAACTATCAAACTATGATTGCAATATCAATCATCATAATCATAAAACAATTCACTAAAATTTTCATTTTTGTCAAGTAGATTTTTGAAGGCGTTAGTAGATGGTGCATTTTTTAGTTCAGGTGGCAGTGAGTTCCAGGAGTTAGCAACTCTGTTACTAAAACACATTAGCCAAACACATTAGTTTATGGCTATCCACACTGCATACGATTCGATTCAATGCGGTCCGAATATGACATTTGTGAGACAAGATTCGTGTGAAATTCTTCTGTCTAAATGAATCTCACGAAACCCAGCTAGTTATGTTCACTATGTTATCTGCTTGTAGTCTCCCGTACACGAACCTGATAAAATATCTTGTTTTTGTATCGGACATTTCATTTGATTCGTGCATTGGGGTTTATATCTACATGAGTAGCATAGTGAACGAAAATAGTGGAGTTATTTTGTAGACGGAAGTATTTCACGTGAATCATGATTCACAGACATCGTCACACAAAAATCGCATGCAAAACGTGTTTTTTTAAATGGGTGGAGCGCCTCTGGCTGCGACGCGCTCTCCAGGTGGGGTCAACCCGAATTTCACAGAGACGCCTCTGTGACTGTAAAGTACCAAATACCAAATACAGTCGTATCGTATTGGGGTCAAATAGTATGCAGTGTGGTTAGTCCTTTATAGTCAAGAAAAAAAAAGACAAGTATATTGTTTTTTTGTATAGTATGGTACGCGATAAATGTTCATACATTTTCAAAACTCAAGACTCAAGACTCAAGACTACTTTATTGAGAAATTGATTTGAGAAAATAAAGTAGTCTTGACTATTGAGTCTGGAAAATATATGAAATTTTCAGTAAAATCTGTTCATAACTTATATTAAAAAATGCAATATACAACAACGATTGTTTTTATAAAATCAAAGAAGGTGACAAGGGTGGAAATGGGTGGGTGTGGGGGTTGGGTGGAGGGGGAGGAATAGCTTCGACAAAAATGTTGCATGTTCGTGAAGGGAAAAGTGAGATCCCCGACCAGAAGTGCCAGAAATGATGCTAGAAGAAGAGAATGAACAGTTATAATGAGAAGCTATGTGTAGGGTGTGTGTGTGTGTGTGTGTGTGTGTGTGTGTGTGTGTGTGTGTGTGTGTGTGTGTGTGTGTGTGTGTGTGTGTGTGTGTGTGTGTGTGTGTGTGTGTGTGTGTGTGTGTGTGTGTGTGTGTGTGTGTGTGTGTGTGTGTGTGTGTGTGTGTGTGTGTGTGTGTGTGTGTGTGTGTGTGTGTGTGTGTGTGTGTGTGTGTGTGTGTGTGTAGGTGTGTGTGTG
Source organism: Phymorhynchus buccinoides (assembly GCA_017654935.2). Classification (NCBI taxonomy): domain Eukaryota; kingdom Metazoa; phylum Mollusca; class Gastropoda; order Neogastropoda; family Raphitomidae; genus Phymorhynchus; species Phymorhynchus buccinoides. The sequence goes on from CM065683.1 coordinate 68,904,455, forward strand.
TGTATGTGTGTGTGTGTGTGTGTGTGTGTGTGTGTGTGTGTGTGTGTGTGTGTGTGTGTGTGTGTGTGTGTGTGTGTGTGTGTGTGTGTGTAGGTGTGTGTGTGTGTGTGTGTGTGTGTGTGTGTGTGTGTGTGTGTGTGTGTGTGTGTGTGTGTGTGTGTGTGTGTGTGTGTGTGTGTGTGTGTGTGTGTGTGTGTGTGTGTGTGTGTGTGTGTGTGTGTGTGTGTGTGTGTGTGTGTGTGAGAGAGAGAGAGAGAGAGAGAGAGAGAGAGAGAGAGTGAGTGAGTGTGTGTGTGTGTGTGTGTGTGTGTGTGTGTGTGTGTGTGTGTGTGTGTGTGTGTGTGTGTGTGTGTGTGTGTGTGTGTGTGTGTGTGTGTGTGTGTGTGTGTGTGTGTGTGTGTGTATGTGTGTATGTGTGTGTGTGTGTGTAGGACTTTCTACCGTCTATCAGTGAAATCCCCAACATTTTCCCGCTTTATCATCAATGAAATCAACAACATTCGTTCGACCTTTACTATGATAATTTTATGACGACCCTCTGTGTATTCCATCAAAATGAGCGCTAACAATTTTTCAATCGGTAAAACAATCGTGTTCAAATGGTCATACCCCCCCCCCCCCCTCCCTTCCTATTTCCTCTCAGTACAGAACATGCTCTAAAAATCGATATTTCTTCCCATTTTACACCATTAATTCGAAGAGGAGAAGACACAAAAATTGTCAAGAATTATACCAGAAAAGACCGTGTCGTAAAAGCTCAACTTTCCCATCTTCGATTTTGGAGTACTTTCAAACCTGCTTACAAGAGGAACAATTACTTTTTTGTTCAGCGATCGAAGAAGGTGGCATGTCTGGAATTTCTCTGGGTTGTTTTTTTTAACCCCTAGCTTTCTCCTGGTAAAACGGAATGAGTGTCGATGGAGAGCCACTCAACAAAGAAATGAACCAAACGAGCACTGTCACACAAATGTAGTCCTACAGACAGGCGGACAGGGTGCCTCGGTACGTCTATGGGCACGAGAACCGGCTGGCAAGTCTTTAAGCAGAATAGCCATGAATACACATGGCATTAACTTAAGAACAAGAAAAGAGACATGAGCGAGAGGGGAGAGAGAGGGGGGGAGAGGGGGGGAGAGAGAGAGAGAGAGAGAGAGAGAGAGAGAGAGAGAGAGAGAGAGAGAGAGAGAGAGAGAGAGAGCGAGGGAGAGGAGAGAGAGAGAGAGAGAGAGAGAGAGAGAGAGAGAGAGAGAGAGAGAGGGAGAGAGAGAGAGGGAGAGAGAGAGAGTACGAATACGAATGTTTTATTGAGGGTAAAAAGGATAAGCTACAATAGCTCCTTTGCACCTTGCCCTCTCACTCACACATTCATACCATGCACCAAGCAAGAACATTTGACATAAAACAGTCAAGTAAAAAAAAAAAAGGAACAAACATTGGCACATGAAATAATTGAAAAAGAATAAAAAATGGGAATTAAAAGCGAACATGGATAATTAGCAATGGTGGACTTGAATTGGTGGTTTAAAGAGAGTACAAAAAAGGGAACCAATTCTGAGACAATTACGATTTTTTACAATAATACCACTTTTAAGAGAGAGAGAGAGAGAGAGAGAGAGAGAGAGAGAGAGAGAGAGAGAGAGAGAGAGAGAGAGAGAGAGAGAGAGAGAGAGCAATGCTATCGATTTGATCTATCAGTTCCTTAACCTCTGAAATGTTGGGACACCAATACATCAGGCATTCACCTTTTGTGCAGGACAACTCGTATAGATTGTGGTTTCAAATGCTGTAATAGAGAAGAGGAAGTTCATGACATAGTGCTTAGCATGTTCCCTTCGTAGCGGCAAAGATATTCTAAAAGGGTAAGATGGATTACTTAAAAGCTCGGCGAACCGGGCTGATAGAGTTATCGTTAGTGCGGACGTGTACACTATTCACAGTGGAGGCTATCCAAAAACTCGGACTGGAACTTGAACGGAGAATTCAACTGGCCTATCGATGTGTAAAATGTGTCACGTTTCAAAGGGACATAACCAGTGTTTCTGTCCTCACTACTCATATAGGGAAAAGAGACCGGATGTTTATCTTCCCCTGTACAGTCTTTGGTAGCGGTGCATTGATTTGAACTGCTTTTGTGTGCTTGTGTACTTGAGCGCGCGTCAGTGCGCATGTGTGTGTCTATATATGTATGTATGCATGTATGAGCGCGTGCTGTGTGTGTGTTTGTATATAGCCTCTTCCCATTGGAAAGAGTTTGCCAAGCGCAGGAGCAAAGAATCGCTTAGTTGTTAGTTGTTAGTTGTTCGGTTGTGTGTGTGTGTGTGTGTGTGTGTGTGTGTGTGTGTGTGTGTGTGTGTGTGTGTGTGTGTGTGTGTGTGTGTGTGTGTGTGTGTGTGTGTGTGTATGTATGTGTGTGTTGCGTACGTGGTCTAATCTCCAAACTTTAACGTTGGCATTTTCTCAGGGAATAGAAGGCATACATAGTTCAAACCTTGCACACAAATAGATGTCTATGCAAGCTTTCAAACAATAATGATTTCAATAATTAAATACTTAAAACAACACTATAAACAGATAACAAACAGATAACATTTTAGATTAGTGGGTTAGAGAGTATTCAACAGGCAACATGAGTTAAGAAACTCATAAACACTGAAAGCCTCGATAGCTCATCATTGGTAGAGTGTCTGTCTGTCATGCCAATGGTTCCGGGTCCGATTCTCAGCACGGGCACTTAAATATTTTTTTGTTGTTGTATCCATTAACGATAGTTTTATTTGTACTTTATACTTGTATTGGCAAGTCAATTCAAGTCAACTTTATTCCAAAAAACCCTGGGGGCACAAGAAATTGAATATAAAACCCATTCATATTTGCGGCATTAAACATTACAAATAATAGTTCTTAAAACTTCATAACAGTACACATCAACATACATGGGCTCCCCCCAAAAAACAACAACATATTTTTTAACAGTACTCATCACCATACAAACAGGCACATAATACCATCTTGCACAGATACACCACCATACACATACACACATATGCATGCACACACACAGTTGCTGGAATTTCACATGTGAATCAATTTTAGAAAAACAAACAACAAAAACTGCTAATTAACTTATTTCCAATTAGGACATAAACTCAGACATGGAGATGCCATTCGTGTACCAAGAGGTGTGAATAATAATATAAAAAAATCTTGTACTTTAGACACCCCCCTCAATCTTTGTTTGTTGTTTTCCCATATGTTCCTGTTCGAGTGAGCCTTGAAGG
>CM065683.1:68915232-68920232 GCA_017654935.2 Phymorhynchus buccinoides
AACATCAAGGATGGAAGTAGACCGAGAGGAAGATAGAACAGGGTGAAGTAAAAAGAAGAAAAAGATGTTGAGAGAGAAGGGGGGGGGGGGGGGGGGGGGGGGGGGGGGGGGGGGGGGGGGGGGGGGGGGGGGGGGGGGGGGGGGGGGGGGGGGGAAAGAGGGGGGGGGGGGGGGGGGGGGGGGGGGGGGGGGGGGCTGGGGGGGGGGGGGGGGCGGAGGAAAGTTACTTTGAAAAAGCTGACGAGGCAGAAGAGGAAGAGGAAAACATATCGAGGAAAACTCGTATACCAGAGAATGTGGAAATATGAAAGAGCAAAGATCAAGAAGAGAAAACAAAGCAAAACAAAAGAAGAAACAAAAAGAGGAGCTTTTGTCCAAAGAAAGCAAATGAATATGAGGAAGAACTATTAAAAAATAAATGAATAAACTGAAAAGAAAATATAATGAAGATCAGTATGATGAAGTGAAGGAGAAGAAAGAGCAGAGGGGGATGGGGGGAGAATGAGTGTGGTAAAAACAAGGAAAGGAAAAGTTCAATATGAAGAGAAAGGAAAATAATAAGAGCAGCTGGATGAAAATTAACTGAAAAAGAGGGAAAAAAGTTTACAAAGGTAATGGGTTTTAGGCAAGGCAAGGCAAGGCAAGGCAAGGCAAGGCAAGGCAAGGCAAGGCAAGGCAAGGCAAGGCAAGGCAAGGCAAGAAATGTATTGGCGACAGAGAAATATCAGCACCTGAAGACAAAAAGAGCAAGCCACAGAAAACTATGAAATCAAGAAGAAGAAGAAGAAGAAGAAGAAGAAGAAGAAGAAGAAGACGCTGTATCCAAATAACATTCAGATTCAGTCCAAAATATATCAGATTGTTTCTAGTCTTCTTCTTCTTCTTCTTCTTCTTCTTCTTCTTCTTCTTCTTCTTGAAGAAATAGAAGACAAAAAAGGAAGAGGGAGAGACGAAGGGGGAGAATGTGGAGCAAGAGAAGGAAGGCTAAAAGAAGAAAAAGAAGGAGGAGGAGGAGAACAAGAAGAAGAGAGAGAGAAAGAAAGAAGAAGAAAGGACGAGAGATGGCAAGAAACGACGAGGGAAAATGAGAGACAAACGACGTCCAAGAATCTGGAGTCAAGTCAAAGTCAAAGTCAACATTCCTTATTATCTCAACAAGAGAAATGACACTGTGGTCTCATGATACAACAAGGGCAACAGAAAACAAAATATCCATGCATTTGAACAAAAAAGGATCAGAAAACAAAACTCAAGGTACACAAGGTCTAATAAAAGCAAATTTCATTTTTCCAATAAACAAAAGCAGCAGACGAGCTTTGGTGGATATGACAAAGGTTCTGAGTGACAACACGAATATGGCCTGATACTATTGGTTGGAATATGAATACATAAGAAATACAAAGACTATGAAAGTGTCTTAATTGTAACTGCAGTGGAAAGGGGAAAAACTCTGCCAATGCCGAAAAAAACATAAAAAACATTGAGGTGTATGATCATAATTACTAGCACCAAAAAAATACTAACTCTGTGTGTGGCGGATAGAACCCGCGGGCATAACTATTAACTCTCAAAGAAAACTACTAACACTAAACTGGCACAAACCTTCTTTACTAACCGAACAATGAGGCAGTAAAGGCAACATCATAAATTAATGCATTTAAAAATTCAATAGATAAGCACTACCATAACATTATTTATGCAGTGAATCTTACAACGTTAGATCAGTAGATCTGCTAAGTAGCCTTTCGGTTTTCGCCGTTATTTCAAAAACAGAAAGAAACAAAAACAAAACAGACCTAAGTCACTATGAAGAGGGCAAAAGGCTACGGAAAGCCTAAATAGCCAAAATCATATCATATCATAAAAAAACCGAACGAAAAAGCAAGTGTCTGTGTTGCCAGATCGCAGAAATGAAAGCTAATGGCGTTCGCGTTCTCTCTCTCTCTCTCTCTCTCTCTCTCTCTCTCTCTCTCTCTCTCTCTCTCTCTCTCTCTCTCTCTCTCTCTCTCTCTCTCTCGCCTAAAATCTTTATCCTTGCTAAATAAAGTTTTCCCGTGTCCAGTCCAGTCTCTCTCTCTCTCTCTCTCTCTCTCTCTCTCTCTCTCTCTCTCTCTCTCTCTCTCTCTCTCTCTCTCTCTCTCTCTCTCTCTCGCCTAAAATCTTTATCCTTGTTAAATAAAGTTTTCCAGTGTACAGTGTCCTCTCTCTCTCTCTCTCTCTCTCTCTCTCTCTCTCTCTCTCTCTCTCTCTCTCTCTCTCTCTCTCTCTCTCTCTCTCTCTCTCTCTCTCTCTCTCGCCTAAAATCTTTATCCTTGTTAAATAAAGTTTTCCAGTGTACAGTGTCCCCCCCCCCCCCTCTCTCTCTCTCTCTCTCTCTCTCTCTCTCTCTCTCTCTCTCTCTCTCTCTCTCTCTTCTCTCTTTCTCTCTCTCTCTCTCTCTCTCTCTCTCTCTCTCTTGCCTAAAATCTTTATCCTTGTTAAATAAAGTTTTCCAGTGTACAGTGTCCGTCTCTCTCTCTCTCTCTCTCTCTCTCTCTCGTCTCTCTCTCTCTCTCTCTCTCTCTCTCTCTCTCTCTCTCTCTCTCTCTCTCTCTCTCTCTCTCCTAAAATCTTTATCCTTGCTAAATAAAGTTTTCCAGTGTACAGTGCCCCCCCCCCCTCTCTCTCTCTCTCTCTGTCTCTCTGTCTCTCTCTCTCTCTCTCTCTCTCTCTCTCTCTCTCTCTCTCTCTCTCTCTCTCTCGCCTAAATTCTTTATCCTTGTTAAATAAAGTTTTCCAGTGTACAGTGTCCACTCTCTCTCTCTCTCTCTCTCTCTCTCTCTCTCTCTCTCTCTCTCTCTCTCTCTCTCTCTCTCTCTCTCTCTCTCTCTCTCTCTCTCTCCTAAAATCTTTATCCTTGCTAAATAAAGTTTTCCAGTGTACAGTGCCCCCCCCCCCCTCTCTCTCTCTCTGTCTCTGTTCTCTCTCTCTCTCTCTCTCTCTCTCTCTCTCTCTCTCTCTCTCTGTCTCTCTCTCTCTCTCTCTCTCGCCTAAATTCTTTATCCTTGTTAAATAAAGTTTTCCAGTGTACAGTGTCCACTCTCTCTCTCTCTCTCTCTCTCTCTCTCTCTCTCTCTCTCTCTCTCTCTCTCTCTCTCTCTCCTAAAATCTTTATCCTTGCTAAATAAAGTTTTCCAGTGTACAGTGCCCCCCCCCCTCTCTCTCTCTCTCTCTCTCTCTCTCTCTCTCTCTCTCTCTCTCTCTCTCTCTCTCTCTCTCTCTCTCTCTCTCTCTCTCTCTCTCTCTCTCTCTCTCTCTCTCTCTCTCTCTCTCTCTCATTGGTAAGTACTCCAAATGACAAAACAGCCTCCCGCGTTGTCAGCCAATCAGCCTAATCCCCAGCGACTAGCGACGTTCTCAAGGGACAAAAGAACGTACACACATGTAATTTGATGGATACGGCCATTTGCAGAGTGCGTTTGGTTATCTGTGATGTTTTGCTTCCTGTCGTGTTGTATGGCTCTGTTAATGTCTAGTTAACTACTGTAACAAACAAAAAAAGCACTTACGCCTGTGCGTATTTGTGCGTGCGTATGTATGCGTATGCGTCTGCATGATTGTGCATAGGCGCGTGGGGGTGTGGGGGCGTGTTTGCGTTTGAATGTGTATATAGTGCCTATAGTTTCGTAAGATTGTAGATATAGATATTCTGCACGGTTTTTTCTCTTCATATTCTAGAGTTTCTGTTATTAGGGGGGGGGGGGGGGGGGGGGTTCGGAGGCGAACAAAAATAATTGAGAGGGGGGGGGGGGGGGAACACTGACATTTCCACCACACAAATTTCTTAATAGCTATGGAGAGAGAGAGACAGATACATAGAGAGAGAGAGAGAGAGAGAGAGAGAGAGAGAGAGAGAGAGAGAGAGAGAGAGAGAGAGAGAGAGAGAGAGAGAGAGAGAGAGAGAGAGAGAGAGAGAGGGAGGGAGGGAGGGAGGGAGGGAGGGAGGGAGAGAGAGAGAGAGACAGAGAGAGGTTAAATCTTTGCTTAATAAGAAAACAGAGCTGGTGGGGTTTTTTTTCTCAGGGTTCACGACGGCCTGCCATCTGCTTGTGATGATAATCATGAGCAAAACAAAACAAACAAAAAAGATAAAAGATACCCCTGAGCAGCTTTGATCAGGGAACAAAGGAAACGTGTTGTCCGTCTCAGTCCACATGAGTGGTGATGATGATGATGATGATGATGATGATGATGATGATGATGATATTAGCGTCCAATCGGTCAGAGACCCTTATGGCCGGTATTCCTAACCACATGAGTGCACACACAGTCTGATCTTTGCCTTCCTTCCTTTCCTCTTTGATGTCGTTGGTTCCTCGTGAAAACTCCGTGGATACCTGAAGCGAAGAAATGCTCTGTTCCTGAACACTCTATTGTCCAATTATATTATTACACAGTTTCATTATTATATCAGCTGACTTCGCTATTATTGTTGTTCTTCTTTCATTCATTCTGTCTGTCTGTCTGTCTGTCTCGATGAATGTTAGCAAGTGCTTCAAAAGTTATCAATGGGTTTAATTGACGTTTTAGAAGTGTTTGGGGTATCATGCATGTACATCGACTTCGTGATAAATCACAAGGTGCTACGTAGAGTAGAGAATTTGATGTGTTGATTTGTTTGTTTATTAACAAAGAATAAAAAATAGAGAATTAGTTGCAACATAATGTACATGCGACTAAAGCTTTACAAAAATAGCATTAATTTTGTGCAAAAATAATCAGGATTATCATTTAGGTTTATGTTCAGTATTCCTACAATACTCGTATTGCACAACGACTGGTGAAAGTTGCTTAAAAGGGAAGAAAAGCTTATGAAATCAAATTTTAATTCCTTTCACTGGCATTCATTAAAACATTTCCAGCATTTCTGGAGCTCAGAATAATTAACCACTGGTTGTGCGTTTCGGTTTTTTTCTGGGCGAAGCTTATCAGCAGGATCCAGAGTGTAAGCTTCCTGATTC
>CM065683.1:68935232-68947732 GCA_017654935.2 Phymorhynchus buccinoides
CACACACACACACACACACACACACACACACACACACACACATACGCGCGCACACACACACACACACTAAGAGAAAGAGAGAGAGGCTAAAGGTACATCGGTTGTCTCATGCCAAACAGCATCAATCAAAGGACTTTCTGAACATAATTATATGTTTTCAGTTAGATTTGAGAGAGAGGTAGAGAATTCCAAATTGTAGGTCCGGAAACAGAAAAAGCCCTTTTGCCGTAGGAATTCAGAGAATACCTCAGAACAATTAACAGAGAAGAGTCTTGAGACCTAAGTGCTCTAGGAGGCATGTAAGGGTGGATAAACTCAGAAAGATAAGAGGGTGCAGATTCGGAATTGAGGCAATGAAAGCAAAGAGAATCAACCTTATACTCTATTCGAGCCTTGACAGGCAGCCTTGATATCAGATCTATCTACGTTTGAAGGATTGCGTATCTTAGTGATATCGACGCCTTTTAGTGCATTATTTAACATGCTTTGCGTTTTCTTCGGGCTTATTTCAGTTGCTAATTAACACGAATATTTTTTTTAATGAACAACAAGTAGGCCCTACTAGGTAACAGTGTCCTGTCCAGTGCAACATCTCAAAGGAAAAGAGACGTCCATGTAGATGCATAGGTATTATATGTTTCAATAATAGTACGTTAATTTCTGAAAACAGGGTCTATGCGTGATTTTTTTAAGCTTGTGTGTGTGTGTGTGTGTGTGTGTGTGTGTGTGTGTGTGTGTGTGTGTGTGTGTGTGTGTGTGTGTGTGTGTGTGTGTGTGTGTGTGTGTGTGTGTGTGTGTGTGTGTGTGTGTGTGTGTGTGTGTGTGTGTGTGTGTGTGTGTGTGTGTGTGTGTGTGTGTGTGTGTGCATGTCAAGTCAAGTCAAGTCAAGTCAAAATGATCTTTATTGACAATAAAGGAATAAGTTAAACAAAACTTTTTTTTTCATCCTGTCGTCATAAATAAATAAGAAATACAACTGAAGCAAACAAGATATAAAAAACACAGAACTGTAAGCAAAAATAAATCCAATTGCAATGAAAAATATGGAAAAAATACACATACAGCATGTGAGAGAGAGAGAGAGAGAGAGAGAGAGAGAGAGAGAGAGAGAGAGAGAGAGAGAGAGAGAGAGAGAGAGAGAGTGTGTGTGTGTGTGTGTCACTGTGTGTGCATGCGCGCGCGTGCGTGAGTGCGTGAATGTGTGCGTGCACATTCATGCCCCTACACCCGTGACCACATGTGGTTTCCTACGTCAATGTTGCAGTGCGTGGTGTGTCTGGGCGCCCGGGCCACCATGCAGACGTTCCCGTGCGAGCATCGCGTGGTGTGCCGCAAGTGCTTCATCCGCACCATCCAGGTGGCCGTAGCCCAGCGCTCCCTGCCGCTACGCTGCGTCGTCTGCCGTACCCGTATCCTCAAGCTACGCCACTCCGCCAGCCCCGGATCCACGCCCGTACCGGTTGCCGCCACCGAATCGCCCTTCCACTCCTCTTCCGCGCCTCCCCGCATCACCCCTCATCACCCGAGTCCCCACCGCTCCCGCCCCGCCTATCACCATCACCACGAGGGCTTTGTGGTCCACGGCAGCAGTAGCAGTAGCAGCGGTAGTGGCAGCAGCAGCAGCAGAAGCAGCTCCGTCATCCGCACGGGCAAGCTGCATGTGGTCACCTCTCTTAGCAAGGTCGCCCCGTGCCGAGAGAGCGCCAGAGACAAACCCTCTTCTTTCTTCTTCGTCCCTGAACCTCTACCGCGAGTGACCTTGACCTCCGCCGCTACACCTACTACGGGACACTTCTCTCCCTTTACCAAGCCTCGTTCCTGTCAACGGGGTCGGGAGACTTCCGCTTCCGCCGAGATCAAAATGGCCGCTTCTCTGAAAAACGCCAAGTCAGCTACCCCCAGTCCGAAAGCCATGGCTGCTAAAAGCAAAGGTGAATTTATGGTTTGTCTTAGCTCATCATCAGGGCATTAATGTCGTATCTTTTAGCGGTGATAGAGATATGTATAGGTCATCCACTTTATTTCTCTTTCTGCAGCAGCAGTTGCATTGATTTGAGGCCCCGACATTTCTTTCTTTTGCAAATGAATGGAATGGTCCGGAAAATGTGTGTACTGATTTTTTTTAATAGTTGTAAGCCTAAATGTTAAATGTTGAATATTCATGTCCTATTATTTAAGTGATGTGTGCAAAGTGTTCATGTCTTATTTCTGCGTTGTTTGTTTCCTCCATATTCCGCAGACATAAAGCTTACAAAGTAGCGTAATCATACTCTACACTACAGCCATCATGCGTGCTTGTTTTAATGCCCTATTAACCTCGTGGGCGTCCCCGTGGAGATACCGGGGGTCTTTCGTATAAACAGTTCCCCCACCTTCTGGAAGTTCTGTGCTCGTAACTTCCTCTAATCTGCCACTCTCTTTGACTCTGCCTTTTTCCTTTGCTTTCTGTCATCTACTATCTTTCTGACTTATTGACTCTTGCCTTTTTTCAAAGTAATCTTCCAAATAATGTTTCTCTTGAGCTCCTCCGAAATCGGAACGTGTCGGCTGTACGCAGCGGGGAGACCATTAAAAACTGAAAACCGGACACATATGTACCTTATCCATTATGGCCATATGGCCTGGGAACGCAGAAGAAGAAGAAGAAGAAACCTCGTGGGTTCATAGCGTTCGTGTCCTGTGTGTCCAAAATGTTCATGTTTAATATTTCTATATCTTATATCAGCCCTAATTCTGCTAATACTACTACTACATATTGATGTAGACCCAGTGTGCACAAAATGTTCATATCATATATTGATATGGTGTGTTCAAAACATTGGCACTGTTGCATGTTGTACAGTGTGTGCTAAGAACAAGCATTCTCTGTGGAAGGAAGTGTTGGTAAAGAAAACCTCAATGTGAAGTAGGGTGCAAGCAAAACAAACTCATTTCTTATCGGGTGGACTGTGTGCAGGTGTTCACCCGGTGCCTACTACAGCGGACGAGCTAAGCCAGCGTCCTCATCCGCAAAGTGCATCTGACTGGCGACGGAAAGACTGACCACGTCACCTGTGGGTCGGTCTCAGTCTGATATAACTTGCCCTAGCTTCTCCGTATCACTGTGGCGGTACCATAGCCGATGAGGTTTAACCGAGGCATGGTTACCGCTACACCTATCTATATTGTTAAAAACTCGGGACTTTACTGGCGTTGCACTGCCTCCGGGTCATTGCAGCCAGTATTGTTCCCAACATCTTTGTATTTACAAATGTCCCATATGTGTCTGTGACCGAGAGGACGTAAAACATCATTTTCATCATCCGTGTATGGTATCAACCAGTCTGCCACAGCTGCGTTGTGCATAGTGTGGAAGGGAACTTACCGAATCACCATTTCCCAAATCGCCATCTCATGTGACATAATTATTATGAAGTTGGTTTCGTTTCGCCATTGTCGTTGCTGCGTGCCTGTGTGCATGTGTTTGGTCTCGAGCAATCACTGAATATTGAATATTATGAAGTGATGTTAATTTGTTTGGAAATGCAAGCTTTGTTTGGCATGAAAAGTGTCCCTTAACATAAGTTGATGTCTGTTTTAAATTGTTTGTGCTCTATTTGTGTATGCGTGCGTGCGTGTCACAGTGTGTGTGTGTGTGTGTGTGTGTGTGTTGTGTGTGTGTGTGTGTGTGTGTGTGTGTGTGTGTGTGTGTGTGTGTGTGTGTGTGTGTGTCACAGTGTGTGTGTGCGTGTGTGCGTGCGCGCGCGCGCGTGTTTGAGTGCACGCGCATATACGTGTGACGCTTTACTGAATGCAAGAAATGGGTTATAAGGTGAAGGAGTTAAGTAACGATAGGGCGACATGGCATAAGCGGAAGGCGAAATGACACTGCTTGGCAGGACTCTTATCTAATCACCAAAAAGGGGCGTTCCCGGCCATGTGGCGAGATGGGAAATGGTGATTCGGTCCCTACCCCTTCACCTGCTGGTCGGACTGGTAACTTCCCCTTGCATCATATAGTCACTAGGGGAAGACGGGGTAAAAAGCGCATGGGCGGGTAAGAAGCCCACCCCAATTATCTCATGAAATAAAGAAAATTTCAGTCTCTTTTTGCCCATGAGACGAATGTTAATGTTTAGCATTCGTCTCATGGGCAAAATGAGACTGAAATTTTGCTTCATTTCATGAGATAATTGGGGTGGGCTTCTTACCCGCCCATGCGCTTTTTACCCCGTCTTCCCCTAAGTGTGTGGAGTTGCCATTTTCTGCGCCGTGCATGACTCAAGCTTGTAGAAGGGAACTGGTATTGGTGATGATTCCATTGCCTTATAAAAACAATTTTCTAGTTTGATAAACAATGTGACAAACAGAAATCCGGTCTACAACATTATGTGGGTGTCCGTTATTTTTATATCTATAATGAGTTTGAACAGTTGCTTTTACCATTTGTTGGCCTATTTTGTTGCTTGCATTGACTTTCTTGTAAAGAATATGATTTTCTTTATTACTCTGTGTTAAAGGTTAAAGTATATGAAGCATAAACACTTTTTTTAATTAATGTTGTTTTGTTTCATTTGCGTGTTGATTTTGATTTGCGGGTGGTACTGTCTGCAAGCATGTGTACAGGAACGCCAGACCGAGGTCAACTGGGAATCAGCCAAATGTGTTTGGGAATCAGATATGAAATTCTGTGTGTGTGTATGTGCCATATGGTGCGTGTTTTGTTTAATGTCTATCTATTACACGTAATATCGGACGAAAGAAATGCATATGCAACTGTGTGCATGCGTGCGTACGTATAAGAGCTTTAAAAAATGCTTGGGAGACAAACAATACAATAATATCTGTATTGTTAAAAAATCGGGACTTTCCTGGTGTTTCACTGCCTCCGGGCATTGCCTCCAGGATCGTTCCCACCATCTTTATATCTACTAATGTCCCATATGTGTCTGTTTCAGACCGGAGGACGTTAAACAATTTTTTCTTCTGGGAGACAAACTAAAAACATCAAATAATGGTTAAAAAAAAAAGAGGGTTGTTTTTAAATATGTCTGTCTCACCCCTTCCTTCCGCACCAACCTCACTTATTAACTTACCTACTCACACAGATGCAAGGTCGAGTTTCTCTAGATAACGGTCGCCGCGCGAATAACGCTTACGCCAAACGGGGCATAAGAAACACTTTAGAAAACGTTTGCGGAAGAATATTACAAGCTCTTGTCTGATTGGTCCCAAAAAAGTTTTTAAACAAACTTTAATGGACCAATCAACAACAAGAAACGTATTCACCCCCTACTAGTTCCGGATAGTTCGCCGCTTGCTCGGTGTTTGGCAAGAACAAAACGCCACGCGAACTATCGGCAAACGAAGGGTGTTTCTTAGACCGTTTTTGCCGATTTGCGCTCACGCTACGTAACGTTAGCCCTTGTGTTTCACCTGAAAGAAAACACACCATCGAAAGATTCGTGTTAGCCCCCCTCCCCTCTCCCACCCACCCACTGGTCAGGTGTTTTTTAATTAGGTTTTCTTTTCCATTTTTTCCACTTTCGTTCTAGAGACTGAATCTGATCAATTTCTTCGATTCAAGTTAGCCTGCTGTCTGTCTGTCTTTTCTGTCTTTCTTTTCGCTTTCTGGAATAAAAAAAAACCATCGCGGATGTCATTGTCCGATATAGGGGGAAGACGGGGTAAAAAGCGCATGGGCGGGTAAGAAGCCCACCCCAATTATCTCTTGAAATGAAGCAAATTTCAGTCTCATTTTGCCCATGAGACGAGCGTTAATGTCTAGCATTCGTCTTATGGGCAAATTTGACTGAAATTTTCTTTATTTCATGAGATAATTGGGGTGGGCTTCTTACCCGCCCATGCGCTTTTTACCCCGTCTTCCCCTATTTGTTTTTCTGACATTCCTGAATGAAAGCCCGTTTAACGTCCTCCGACATGGAACCAGGCACACGTGGGGCATTTGTAACTGTAAAGATGGTGGGACGATCCTGGAGGTACTGCAATACCAGGAAAGTCCCAACTTTTAAAATAATAATCAAGATACTTGAAATTCTATTCTGACATTCCTTCTCTCTGCTTCTTTATTTTATCCTGCAAGATAAAAATTGAATTTTGTCAGCCAGAGTGATCGGTGTTGATGTGGCCGTGACCAAGTCTTTCCGTTTTCATTTCTTAGCTGCCTTTAAAGGGGCACCCTGACGGATGAGTTTTTTTGCAAGAAACACGTTGAGATAACCAGAAAGACAGCCTGTTCAAGGATCTCAACACTCACTTCGCTCTGGTTTCCTAGGAATTAAACCGTCAAAACGGCGATTCCTCCTTGGCGGAGATGCCGGAGAGAGTAGCCATTTTGGATGGGATGGGTGGAGGTCACTCATTGTGGTTGAAGCGTTTTCTTTTTTCGTAGTGCAGTAAAACAAATTTGAGCTACTTCGTTTGTTGTGAGCGAAACTCCTTTAAATGTATTAATTTTCATAGAGATGTAGGGGAAGACGGGGTAAAAAGCGCATGGGCGGGTAAGAAGCCCACCCCAATTATCTCATGAAATTAAGCAATTTTCAGTCTCATTTTGCCCATGAGACGAGCGTTAATGCCTAGCATTCGTCTCATGGGGAAAATTGACTGAAATTTTCTTTTATTTCATGAGATAATTGGGGTGGGCTTCTTACCCGCCCATGCGCTTTTTACCCCGTGTTCCCCTATGGTGAGGATACGTGAACCAGTCTGTTAGAAATGTTTGTACGAATGGTGAGTGAAAAGCGCATTGAGTTGCTTTGCAAGATTATGCGCTATATAATCATTATTAATTATTATTTATTATTAAATAAACTGTATACCCAAAACAAAATTAAAGAAAAAAAAAGGCTTGTATTTCGAAAAACTCCTGCAAACTATTTGGCGGCCATTAGAAAAGAGACAGAACAAGCCTTCTCTTTGGGTGAAAGAATTTGACATCCAGCACCTCCGCCAAGGAGGAATCGCCGATTTGACGGTTTGATTTCTTGGAAACCAGAGCAAAGTTGAGTGTTGCAATCTGTGTAAAGGGTGTTTTCCTGGTGATCTCGACGTGTTTCTTACAAAAATCATTCCGTCATGGTGCCCCTTCAACAACAGCCGAAAACATGGCTGCCATATTGTTTTCACTCTCGAGGATTTCTCTTCTTTTGTGAGTTGTCCTAGAGATTGGTAGTTTCCTGCGTTAAAAAAATCAATCTAAAAGCCTTTTCTAAAACTTATCTGTGCTTCGTGCGATCGAGTATAGGACACTTCCTTGGAAATAAAAAAACAATCGCCTCCACATTTCTGTATGCCTAATGATAAAACGAGGAAATAAAATTGAAAGGAATTGATAATGTTTTTTGCAAGTTGACTTATAACGTATTTATTTGACTGTTAGTGTCTCGTGAACAAAATTCTAGATCGATTTGCAATCATTTTCTTTTCTTTTTTCTTTTTTTGTTTACACTTTCCAACGGTTTTGATATCGTTTTACACAGGTTTTATAACAACAAATTCATAGGATACCCTTTTCTTTGTTCTGGGCTTATTGTTTGCATTGCCCAAAACTGCGATGCCAAGTCAGTTATGATGGAATCCCTCTATTCACTGAGACCTAGGCCTAATACTAACAAAATTAGCATTCGTGCCTTAATTAGCTTTCGATATCCAATTAGCATGATCTTCTTCTTCGTCTTCTTCTTCAATCGCTCAGACAGTTTCCTGTCAATTATGAGCGCAAATGCGTCATGCTGCCATTGTGCGCCTAAGTAAGCATGATCTGATTTGATACCCGCTTTTGATGCAATTTTGATAACGCGTAACTAACATACATTCTGAAGCGGGTCATCAGAACAGCCACCTAATCGTCAAATAATTGGAGGTCTGCTTTTTATCTCGCCTTTATCCCACATTATTTCTCCATGATTTCTCCTGGAAACTCCCTCTGAGGACGACTGGCCCTGATCGAATATCTGCCACAGTTTCTTTGCACAGTCAGAACGCTTTTGTCGCGATACATTTGCATAACGACATCGACGCATGGCTCTACTCTTTCCTCTGTTTATTTGTTGTTGGACATCGTCCATTTCTGTTGGACTTACGCTTTCTCGCGCGAAAAGGGGAATAAGCAGGGGAATGAATAAGCGACTGTAAATTTGATGTTTTTCTCGTGTCCATTTTTCTTTCCTTTCTTTTGAGAATTATGCGTTATCGTCCCCCGATCGTGCTTTCTGATGGTTGTCAGTGTGTTTTTCTTCCACGTGTGATTAGCATAGAACAAAAATCGGTTGAGAATCGCAGAAAATCAAATGCAAAAATTCGGCTATGGAAGTTGGTTGAATGTAGCCTATGAATCCAATTGCAGGACAATGCGTGGAAACCTCTCTCTCTCTCTCTCCTCTCTCTCTCTCTCTCTCTCTCTCTCTCTCTCTCTCTCTCTCTTCTCTCTCATCTCTCTCTCTATCCTCTCTCTCCTCTCTCTCCTCTCTCTCTCTCTCTCTCTCTCTCTCTCTCTCTCTCTCTCTCTCTCTCTCTCTCTCTCTCTTCTCTCTCTCTCTCTCTCTCTTCTCTCGCCCCCCCCCCCCCTCTGTGTGTGTGCGTGCTTGTTCGTGGGTTTTTTTGTACATATAGCATCTCTCAATTATGTAAAACAGAGAATGTTATGAGTGGGTTTTCTTGTTTATGTGCCTTCTTCTTGTTCTAGCATACCCACGATCTGTGTTTAACAAACAGGCATATTTTGATGCGTTTTTTTGTTCATGCTGTCATTTGTCTCTGCATCAGTTTGCGTGTGTGTTTTGTTCAGCAAATACCAGATCAAAGCGCTTTGTGGTAAAGATGCGGATCCACACCCCGTCCTGAATTTATCGGTTCTTCCTGTTTTTTTCAGTCTTGCCTTTCTTTCTGTACATTGAGCACTTCAACCTCTGTCGTTTGTTATATTTTCATGGGGGTGTTGATCTACACCTTTACCCAAACTTGTGAGTAACAACATCAATGATCAACCATACTGTTGCAGCAAACCTCTCCACTTGTTTGGTTCATTACGTTCTTTCCGTCTTGCCTTTACCTTCTACTGTTATTGAATGCATATTTTTAATTGTGTATGGATGAAAATTACATTAATTAAATATAGAAAACAATAGAGGTTGAAGTGCTCAATCTGCAGTAAGAAAGGCAAGACTAAAAAAACACCGGAAAGAACCGAGAAATAGAGGAGGGGTGTGTTGATCTGCATCTTTACCCACTTTCTCTTTCTTTGTGTTCTCGACAGTATTTTTATAATTTTTATAATTTGTAAGAAATGTGTTTGCTTTTGTACCACTGTATCCTGAAGGCTGTCTTGGCTGCCCTGGGGCTTTGCCCGTTCAACGTTTTAACAAAATAATTAAACCAGCAAAGTGCGTGCTGTTCGTGTGAAGATTTTTGTACATATAGCATCTCTCAATTATGTAAAACAGAGAATGTTATGAGTGGGTTTTCTTGTTTATGTGCCTTCTTCTTGTTCTAGCATACCCACGATCTGTGTTTAACAAACAGGCATATTTTGATGCGTTTTTTTGTTCATGCTGTCATTTGTCTCTGCATCAGTTTGCGTGTGTGTTTTGTTCAGCAAATACCAGATCAAAGCGCTTTGTGGTAAAGATGCGGATCCACACCCCGTCCTGAATTTATCGGTTCTTTCTGTTTTTTCAGTCTTGCCTTTCTTTCTGTACATTGAGCACTTCAACCTCTGTCGTTTGCTATATTTTCATGGGGTGTTGATCTACACCTTTACCCAAACTTGTGAGTAGAACAACATCAATGATCAACCATACTGTTGCAGCAAACCTCTCCACTTGTTTGGTTCATTACGTTCTTTCCGTCTTGCCTTTACCTTCTACTGTTATTGAATGCATGGTTATAATTGTGTAAATGGATGAAAATTAACATTAACTATAGAAAACAATAGAGGTTGAAGTGCTCAATCTGCAGTAAGTAAGAAAGGCAAGACTGAAAAAACACACGGAAAGAACCGAGAAATAGAGGAGGGGTGTGTTGATCTGCATCTTTACCCACTT
The DNA here is from genome assembly GCA_017654935.2 of Phymorhynchus buccinoides. Classification (NCBI taxonomy): domain Eukaryota; kingdom Metazoa; phylum Mollusca; class Gastropoda; order Neogastropoda; family Raphitomidae; genus Phymorhynchus; species Phymorhynchus buccinoides. The sequence goes on from CM065683.1 coordinate 68,945,276, forward strand.
TCTCTTTCTTTGTGTTCTCGACAGTATTTTTATAATTTTTATAATTTGTAAGAAATGTGTTTGCTTTTGTACCACTGTATCCTGAAGGCTGTCTTGGCTGCCCTGGGGCTTTGCCCGTTCAACGTTTTAACAAAATAATTAAACCAGCAAAGGCCCCAAGGTAAGAAGATTATTGACAGACAATTTTTTTATTAGCGAAAAGCTGTTGTGGCAACTGAATTGCGATGATGTTTGTAATTGTTGTTTGTTTTGTAATCCAGCTCTTGTCTGATGAAGCGCATGTAGGGGAAGACGGGGTAAAAAGCGCATGGGCGGGTAAGAAGCCCACCCCAATTATCTCATGAAATAAAGAAAATGTCAGTCAAATTTGCCCATGAGACGAATGCTAGACAAACGCTCGTCTCCTGGGCAAAATGAGACTGAAATTTGCTTCATTTCATGAGATAATTGGGGTTGGGCTTTTTACCCGCCCATGCTCTTGTTTTACCCCGTCGCCCCTACATCCATGAAAATGAGATAAAATCTCATCATAATCCTGCACCGGATGGACTGAGGCTTGACTTTAGTTTGACCTTTCCAAGCAGCCTGAAGGCAAATGCTCATTTTAAACAAACAATAAAACAAGAGGACATAATAGACTAACTTTTGTTTTTAAGCAATTCATATCGTTCAGGTTTTATGAAGCAAGTGGCAATGAAGATTTTGTTTCACGATTGTTATTTCTCCCATTCCCTTTCCTTGCCTTTTTTGTGCGTGTGTGTGTGACAGTGAGAGAGAGAGAGAGAGAGAGAGAGAGAGAGAGAGAGAGAGAGAGAGAGAGAGAGAGAGAGAGAGAGAGAGAGAGAGAGAGAGAGAGAGTCTGTCGGTCTGCCAAAATGGATTACAAAATACTTTCATAAAAAAATCGACTCTGTCATTGAACAAAACCAACACAGCTCCCCCCCCCCCCCCCCCCCCCCCCCTACACGCACCACCAATGCGTGGCATTGACCCAGGGATTTTGTTACCGTTTGGTTCAAGTTGCCTTCACTTCCCCTACAGAGTTGTAAACACTGATTACCCAAACTTACTCTCTCTCTCTCTCTCTCTCTCTCTCTCTCTCTCTCTCTCTCTCTCTCTCTCTCTCTCTCTCTCTCTCTCTCTCTCTCTCTCTCTCTCTCTCTCTCTCTCTCTCTTTCTCTCTGGTTTATAGTATTAGTTATATGTTGCATGCTTAGAATCAAGGACAGAATGGAAGACTAGGCCCAGCCTAAATTCTTATCCTTGTAAAATAAAGTGTCTGAAGTCTGAAGTCTCTCTCTCTCTCTCTCTCTCTCTCTCTCTCTCTCTCTCTCTCTCTCTCTCTCTCTCTCTCTCTCTCTCTCTCTCTCTCTCTCTCTCTCTCTCTCTCTCTCTCTCTCTCTGTCAATAAACTTATTACCTTAGGGCCCTCGCTGGTTTATTCCTCCTAAAAAAACTTAGCCACTATATTGACACCCACACTCGTAAGCTATTTTACGAAGCTCCCTGTCTTAGTCATGTCAATTACGCTTCTACAGCCTGGAGTGGAGCAAGTAGAAATCATATCAAGCGCATTAACTCCTTGCATAGAAGGGCAGCAAAGCTCATCCTCCCTGATAGTAATCTATCTACTGATCAGAAACTTAACGAGTTACAAATTTTACCCCTAGACAAACACCTGCTCTACAATCAAATGTTTTTTTATGTTTAAAGTTCATTCAGATATTGCACCCCGATACTTTTTTAACTTCATCCATACAGCAACGCAACGCTACAATTCAGATAAATACATACTACCTCCTGTCCGTTTTGACCTATTCAAGTCAAGCTTTGCGTATTATGGACCAACTATATGGAATTTTTTCCCCATGTCTATCAAAGCCTGCCAATCATTACAAACTATTAAACTACATGTATGAAAATTTCTTCTTGAGGACGATACGCCATCACAGTAAGTTACTATACTGTAACTATACTATTTGTGCCATCGATTTTAGTATAGGCATAACATTATAGTGACATTTCTAATGAGCTGTCTTATTACAGCACTATGTCCTATTATTTTTTGTTTGACTTCTTGTGTTTATTTTTTTTTTTTTTCAAATTTCAACCTTTCCTTTGATGTGTCCATCTATGTACTGGTTTGTGCATTTTATTATAATCACTTTATAATTATTATGATTAATCATCTTCCCAATTATGTAACGTCTTGTTGTTGTTTTCCCCCATAAAACTTCAATTTTGATGCCTTCATCATTATGTATGCCAATATTTGTTTGCCTTTTTGTTTTACTCTAATGCTCTCTCTCTCCCTCTCTCTCTCTCTCTCTCTCTCTCTCTCTCTCTCTCTCTCTCTCTCTCTCTCTCTCTCTCTCTCTCTCTCTCTCTCTCTCTCTCTTTTCTTGTCCCCCCCCCCCCCCCTATTTGTTAGTTATTTGTTTATATTATTTTGCTCTA
>CM065683.1:68950232-68952732 GCA_017654935.2 Phymorhynchus buccinoides
CAATGTTCTCTGTATCTCAGTCATCATGAAGGGGTCCGTCTAAACACCGAATGGTGCCGAATAATGCCAAATGGTGCCGAAAGGTGAGATTACTGAATGGTCAAATCCTTTCGGCAACGTTTACGACACTGACTTTGCAGCGGTGGACAGCGTGATCGTTGAACGAAGTAGGCTTTCAGTTCGTATTTCTTTGTTGATTTTTTTTTTTCCCCATTATTTTTCTTTGATGAAAAAAGCCCTAAGCCGATTCTAACCCTGTCCATTGCTCGATTCAAGGCGAAACTTCCAGGAAATTGGCCCAACCATTCGGTGTTTTGATCATTTGGCGTTCACCATTCGGCACATTTCGGCACCAGTCTGTGTTTAGTCACACCGTCCTGAAGTGATGACCACATTAAACATAATGTCCCATGTGTGTGTGTGTGTGTGTGTGTGTGTGTGGGGGGGGGGGGGGGGGGGGTAGTGTTAGAATTGCATTTTTAGGGTATGACGGGGCAAAAAGCCCATGGGCGGGTAAGAGGACATGCCAATTATCTCATGAAATGAAGCAAATTTCAGTCCAATTTTGCCCATGAGACGAGTGTTAATGTTTTTTTGGAATTATGCAATTCTGGATTCTGCGTTGTTCTGATAATGTTTTGGCATGTAGGGGAAGACGGGGTAAAAAGCGCATGGGCGGGTAAGAAGCCCACCCCAATTATCTCATGAAATAAAGAAAATTTCAGTCAAATTTGCCCATGAGACGAATGCTATACATTAACGCTCGTCTCATGGGCAAAATTTGACTGAAATTTGCTTCATTTCATGAGATAATTGGGGTGGGCTTCTTACCCGCCCATGCGCTTTTTACCCCGTCTTACCCTATAAAGACGGGGTAAAAAGCGCATGGGCGGGTAAGAAGCCCACCCCAATTATCTCATGAAATAAAGAAAATTTCAGTCAAATTTGCCCATGAGACGAATGCTAGACATTAACGCTCGTCTCATGGGCAAAATGAGACTGAAATTTGCTTTATTTCATGAGATAATTGGGGTGGGCTTCTTACCCGCCCATGATTTGGGTGAATGATTTTTTACCCCGTCTTCCCCTATGTATGAATGCTTTCATGTGTGCGTGATAATGATCGTAAAGTTTTGATATTTTATTTGTCTTAGTTTGTATTTACAACATAACCAACCCAACTAAACATCCAACATGGCAGCGGCCAAATAGGGCGTGTTTATACAACGTCACTTCCTGAATGGTAATTTGCCTCGACTAGTGTCGTGTTCGGTTCATTGTGACGTGGCTCTCAGGGGACGCAATTCGAACAGGAACTGCTACTGCTCCACTTGTTGGCATCCTATCCAAATAAAACAACAAGCCACTAAATCCAATCATGGAGGCCAGACATTCAGAGAGGTCGTTGCGCGGCCAATTTACGCATGTTCTGAGAGAAAATACCACGTAATAGGGGGTTTCCCTGTTATGTTGCCTCTTCGCATTGGGTTTTTTTTTTTTATGAAAGATTTTATTCAGATACAAAACATTAGGTATTAGGCAATTTATAATCACAGAGACGTCTCTGTGAGATTCGGGTTGCTCCCACCGGGAGAGAGCGTCGCACCCAATTTTTTTTGGGGGCATGCGATTTTTGTGTTACTGATAAGGAAGTGTGTAAATTTTGACCAAATGACAACTTTTTCGTTGCCACTGGGATTAACGTGTGCTAAGTGCATGGGCATACGGGGCGTCGGTTTATTGTCTCATCCGAAAGACTAAACTAATGTTGTTTACCGTTAAAAGTTACCTTTAAAAGAAAAATCTTTTTTAGCTTTGATGTTGGTCTTTCTGGCTCACGCTGTCTTTGTACTCCGATGACATAAATATATTATTCAACAAATATTCTGTGACATTTTACAGTTGATATCATTCAGGTACAGAATTTGAAGCCCCTTTCTGAGATGTGTTTATTTCAATGTAAGTATGTGCTTGAGAGGGTGGGTGTTTCTCTCTCTCTCTCTCTCTCTCTCTCTCTCTCTCTCTCTCTCTCTCTCTCTCTCTCTCTCTCTCTCTCTCTCTCTCTCTCTCTCTCTCTCTCTCTCTCTCTCTCTCTCTCTCTCTCTCTCTCTCTCTGTGTTCCATTTTTTGGACTTGATTGTTTTATGTCACATTTTCTTTGCTTGATGCATGGTATGAATGTGTGAGTGAGAGGGCAAGGTGCAAAGAAGCTATTGTAGCTTATCCTTTTTAACCTCAATAAAACATTCGTATTCTCTCTCTCTCTCTCTCTCTCTCTCTCTCTCTCTCTCTCTCTCTCTCTCTCTCTCTCTCTCTCTCTCTCTCTCTCTCTCTCTCTCTCTCTCTCTCTCTCTCTCTTTTTCTTCATATTTCTAGTCAATGTTTTAATTGTTTTCTTTTATTCAAGGACAGATTGTAAGAATAGGCATCACCTAAAATCTGTATCCTTGCTAGATAAAAATGTCAGTGTTCTCTCTCTCTCTCTCTCTCTCTCTCTCTC
>CM065683.1:68957732-69006395 GCA_017654935.2 Phymorhynchus buccinoides
TTTCAGTCTCATTTTGCCCATGAGACGAGCGTTAATGTCTAGCATTCGTCTCACGGGCAAATTTGACTGAAATTGTCTTTATTTCATGAGATAATTGGGGTGGGCTTCTTACCCGCCCATGCGCTTTTTACCCCGTCTTCCCCTAAAGCCAAAAAAGGTTCTGCAAGGCTGATCCGTTCTATTAAATGAGTAGAACGACTATGATGCAAGGTATGATACAGCTGAATTTACACACAGTTTCACAGTTTTGATCTCTCCAACTTCGTTAAGGTCTCTGTACACGTGAACATTTTCCACTCTTTCACTACGACAACACAGTGATATGCAAGTCATATTATGACTGACCCATCACCCTGTTGCCGTAGGGAAAGAGTAAAAAATGCTAACGTGTGTATTGAGACCAGTACCTTCAGGAACGAAATGAGGGGTGTCTGGATCCGAAGGAAGGGTCAGCTCGTCTGGACCAGTCTCCTGAAGACACAGGGTGATCAGAGTGTAGTCTTGCTGGCAACCTAATTGCGGATTCATCAGGTCTAGGAAAGAGAGCAAATATTAATGTCACGGTTATCAATGGCCATGTTCACGCATAAATACACATGCGCGCGCATGCGCGCGCATGCGCGTACACACACACACGCACACATGCATGCATGCACATGTAGCCCATCAAACACACGCACACGTGTTGCGCGCGCACCCATGCATGCACGCACGCGCATGCACACACACACAAACACACACACACCGCACGCAATGCACTTGCACGCCTAATGAGTCACACCGCACGAGAGAGAGAGAGAGAGAGAGAGAGAGAGAGAGAGAGAGAGAGAGAGAGAGAGAGAGAGAGAGAGAGAGAGAGAGAGAGAGAGAGAGAGAGAGAGAGAGAGAGAGAGAGAGAGAGAGAGAGAGAGAGAGAGAGAGAGAGAGAGAGAGAACAGAAGTATAAGAAAGAATGAAAGAACAAAAGTGGAAAAGGGAGGTTAGGATCCAGGTGAAATGAAGTGTGAGGATAGAATGCGTTTTTTTGTTTTTTTTACATTACCCAGTCCCTGCACAGGTGAAGGCACTATGGTTTGTCCGAACAACAGAAGAGCTAATGCAGCACGCGCCACGTCCATGGTTCTATGAGGAAAAGAAAAACAACATCAAAAACAGCACAAACCTCCACAACATTGAAACAAACAAACAAACAAACAAACAAACACGTGGCAGACATTTTCTCTCCTCGAAAAACACACAGCCAACAACAACAAAACAAAAATAAATTAAACAAGGACATCGCCGAGCGTCAGATATGTCCTTTGCCGGCTACGCCCTGTACCTGCCCCGCCCTGTGGTGAAGACGGTAAAAAGCCCATGGGCGGGTAAGAAGCCCATGCCAATTATCTCATGTAATAAAGCAAATTTCAGTCAAATTTGCCCAAGAAACGAATGCTAAACATTAACACTCGTATCATGGGCAAAATGTGACTGAAATTTGCTTTATTTCACGAGATAATTGGCATGGGCTTCTTACCCGCCCATGGGCTTTTTACCTCGTCTTCGCCTACCTCCCTTGCCCCTCACATGTTAGAGGCCCCTGTCCTCCTTGTGTCCTTCGGCAAAGGACAAAAATAAAGAAGAAACAGAAAAACTAGTAAGACAAACAGCAAACGTACAAAGAATCACAACCACAAGGATCGATAGCACAGAAACGTGCTCTCAGTATGTCATAATGATAGGCACCCACGAATTTGAAAGACGAAATATGTTTTTAAAATTAATTTAAAGCAATTGAAATGATTAAATTAATAAACTTTCCAGTCCTGAAAAAAAAGCTCGGGCATAGTAAGCTTATGCCACTGAACATAACCTTCAATTTATATGCAATCAAAAGTTTTTTCGCTGACATAGACCATGATAACTGTACTGTCATATCTATAAATGAACAATTAAGCTAAAGTTTTGCCAACAAATTGAGGTTTTATCAAACTCAGACATCAAGATTAAACTTCAGCGTGTTAGGGTGTAGGGCCTATTGCTGTCAGGCTAGGTAAAATTAAACTACAGTATATCTGAACTTGAACACACACACACACACAAGCTTTGTTTAGCTTATTCCTTTATCGTCAATAAAGATCATTTTGACTGACTGTCACACACACACACACGCACGCACGCGCGCGCACACACACACACGCGCGCGCACACACGCGCACGCACGCACGCACACACACACACCACTTGATAGCCACAACTTACGCTTCTATTGGGTACTCAAACGAAGGATAATGCAGTCAACGGATGACGGTTAAAGTAATCGGTGCTGGATATATCAGAATAAACTGTTATAAGTTCCATGATGGCCTGATTGAACGCAGTTATTGGGTTTTATACACTAGCTGTGGTCTCCCATCAACCCCCTTTTCCCCCATCTCACCCCATGCCAAAACGTAAGCAAAAGGAAATAATACGCGTAAGAGAGAGAGAGAGAGAGAGAGAGAGAGAGAGAGAGAGAGAGAGAGAGAGAGAGAGAGAGAGAGAGAGAGAGAGAGAGAGAGAGAGAGAGAGAGAGAGAGAGAGAGAGAGAGAGAGAGAGAGAGAGAGAGAGAGAGAGAGAGAGAGAGAGAGAGAGAGAGAGAGAGAGAGAGAGAGAGAGAGAGAGAGAGAGAGAGAGAGAGTCTGACCAGTTCCGCACTTCGGCATTTTCATTCTAAGAATTTTGCTGACTCAGAGCAACGTGTTTATTCCCCGTGGGGATACCGGAGGGTGTGTGTCTTTTGTACAGATAGTTTCCCCACTTTCTGGAAGTTGTTAAATCCTCTCGCGCTTTTTTGTCCTTATATGCACATTAGTCTAAAATGACCCTGTTTCTGCTTTTTGGGGGGTATTTATTGCACATATTATTTCATTACTCGCCATGTTACATTACCACACAAAATTTGAAGCCGTTCTACCCACTGGTCCATGAGATACAGCTCGGACATGAGGGAAGGGAATTTCGCGTTTGTGAGTGTTCCTTGGCTGAGGTTTGCACTGGTGGTTTCAAAATAATTTTTCAGGATCTGAATAGGTTGTGACATGGTGATCAAGAATATATGTGGTTATGGGAGACCCTAGGCTTATTGTAGGTCATGGTATCCGCGAGAGGACAAATGTTCGAGAAAGGACTTAACATACGTTGCTACCCTGCAACGTTTTCTGTGTTTGCATAGGTACAGTCTTTGTTTAATTGAAATTGTGGCCTTTGTTGTCTTTGTTTACAGCATAAAAAAACGTTTGTGAATAAATTCTAATTGGACAAAAAGCTGAGAAGGCTAGTGTATTACATAAAGGATTATTCTTTCAATCTTGCGGTTATTTGGGATGATTGATAATAGGCCTACTAATGATCAATGACACAAGACCTTTTCCCCAGTAATTCCTTTTCATAAATGTTATCAATGTTTCTACTTCTAGTTTGAAGGATTTCTCAAAACAGTGTACTTGGGTTTTACTGTATTTTTCCTTCTTCTTCTGCGTTCCCGGGCCATAAGGCCACAATGGCTACGTATGTGTCCGTTTTCCAGTTTTCACTGGTTTCGCTGCTTTCAGCCGACACATTCCGATTTCGGAGGAACTCAAAGGAGAAAACTATATGGAAGATTTGTTTGGAAAAAAGGCAGGAGAATGGGCCAAAAAGTCAGAAAGATAGTAGATGACACAAAGCAAGGAAAAAGGAAGAGTCAAAAGAGACAGATTAGAGGAAGTTACAAGCACATAGCTTCCAGAAAGTGGGGAACTATTTGTACGAAAGACCCCCCCCCCCCCCCCCCCCCCCAGTATTGCCACGGGGGATACTGTATTTTATTTTGAAAAGGGAGACACATCTCATGGCCATTTTTTTAAAAACAAAATATATAGGATTAACAACAAAGTGGTTCGCATGAATTCACTTCTGAAGGTTTCTCTGTATCGTAGCTTTCTGCTTTCATTTCTTCCTTTCCGTACCTTCCTCTGAGACGCTGAGTTTTTGTGTTTGCTTGTCTGCCTTTCAGTCACTTTGTCCATCTGCCCCCCCCCTTTTGGGGGTTAATAAATCTGAACTCTCATTAAGATGCAGGGGATTTTCGTCTCTTTGTCTCACACCTTGTTTGACTTTAATCAAACTGAAACTAAATCGACCCTCTTGAAGGAGGTTTGCATATAAATTATTAGCACTTCACTTGCCTCCTCCCTTTTTAATTTTTTTTAGACCGTTACCACAAAAATGTTTTCTTATATTAGTCCTATATCTTAAAAGCGTGAAACAACACCCCCCCCCCCCCCCCCCCCCCCCCCCCCCCCCCCCCCCCCCCCCCTCACAGCTGCTTCCTTTTCGTGGATCATCTCAAACTCAAATCCTATTACTGCCATGCTTTTTGGCTAAAAAATGTTGGATTTTAGGAATAAGATAATATTACATTGCTATCAAAATGTAGGCCTACCTAGAGCTGCCATTTTATCAATCAAATTGCCCATATTTAATGGACGTGAAAATCTAATGGTAGTGGTTGAAGGATAAATTAAAGGCCCATATTTAATGGACGTGAAAATGTAATGGTAGTGGTTGAAGGATAAATTAAAGGTAGGAAGTAAAGAACAGCTGTTATTTTAGCAATCGCTGTCCGTCCCTCCGTTATTAGATAGTAGTTTGATCGACTCTTCCTTGACTAATTGCAACATTTCCATTTTGCTTGTTGCTGTTGTTCCAATGCTAGTCGTATATTAAATGAACGAATGTTAGAGACTTTTCCGTAAACAGAACAGCTCGAAAATAATCAGAACAAATAAAAGATAAGGACAGACAAGAATCACGCAGACCTCCACTCTAATGCATCGTCCATTAACACGTTGGAGGCCCTAAGAGGAGACTGGACCATTGGCGCATTGACCCGATCTCTTGCAACCATTAACACTCTTCCGAGAAATGGGAAGCGGAAAATGGTGACCTCAAAAGGCGAAAGTTTGATTTTTATTTTGTTACAAATTTGAAACGCGTATACGGAGTCAAAGCACTATATAATATTGATTGAAAACTAACAAAACCCAACACTGACAACGTCTTCCTGAAACTAGCTGTACTCCTCAGCCTCGGTTTCGCTCGCGTGACCTTTGACCGCCTAGGTCATTAATAAAAGTGGAAGGGGAAGGTTGGTTGCTTGCTATGGATCTTATATCTCCTCCGCCAGTTGTCACCCACTTTGCGAGTCCTTGTCAAGTAAATGTCCATTAACACTGGCAGATACTATCAGTAATTTGTCTCCAGGATTAACGGATACTGATGTGAGCAGGAGTTTGGGTTGCTTTCGTAAATCGGTGTTGGTGAGGTGATTGACTGATTAATAGTGTGTGTCAAGTGTGTGTGTGTGTGTGTGTGTGTGTGTGAGAGTGAGTGTGTGTGTGTGTGTGTGTGTGTGCGCGTCTTTCATTTAACGTCTATCCACTCGTTATATTATGCAATCACTAGATGATCTTGTGTGTGTGTGTTGTGTGTGTGAGTGAGTGTGTGTGTGTGTGTGCGTGCGTGCGCGCGTCTTTCATTTAACGTCTATCCACTCGTGATATTATACAATCACTAGATGATCTTGTGTGTGTGCGTGCGTGCGCGAGCGCATGTGCATGCATGATCAAAGCACCATATAAATTTGTTATGCAGATCTTGTTTGTACTTCAAGAAGTAGACCTACAAAAGGTCCTCCAATTGCCCTTCATTCTCATCTATTTGCTTTCTTTCTTTTTTAGTTTTTTTTTAATGTGGGTTTTTTTTGGGGGGCCCCGATATCTCCCCAAAATGTGGCGTGATGCATGCACACACCCAACTCACTACAGCAGCATCGCAGACGACCAATAACCAATCATGAAATGAAGCCGGCGATGATGCGCAAATGCAATGTTGGTATGAGGGTAACCCTACCCCCCACAAGTGCCATTGCTCATTATCAAGATGCAGCCCCAGAGGCCACTGACTGCCCATAGCAATAACAGGTATTAACCGCTAAAGTGCACGACTAACCTCCGTAACAGGTCAAGTCTCAGAGGTGTATCAGATCGCATGAGACTGGTGTAGCCTACGTGGGAAAACGGAGCATGCTGGAGTAAGTATAAAAGCCGAATCTCACTGTCCAACGTTAAACTGAACTTCCATCCAACCTTTTAGTCCAGCATAGTCTGCATCAAAACGACATACAACTTGTGGCGGTACCATAGCCGATGAGGTTTAACCGAGGCGTGGTCACCGCTACAGCTATCTGTATTAATATTTAAAAAAATCGTGACTTTACTGGTTTCGTACTGCCTCCGGGCATTGCCTCCAGTATTGTTCCAACCATATTTGTATTTACAAATGTCCCATATGTGTCTGATTCAGACCAAGAGGACGTAAAACTCCATTTTCTCTCTCTCAACCTTTTAGTCAAAAGAAAAATCGGTTGTGAACTCCCGTCAACTAGTTGAGCTAGGCCATGCGCCGGCTTCACACTATCGGCAAGCATTGGGTGTTTTCGAACAGCTGCCTGAGTGAGTTTGAAGGAAAATGGTGCAGTCGCCATAATTCCTTTAGACGGGTTGAAAGAACTTCAATCGACCCATACCGCCACATTTTGCATTTGTGATTTCTACTCCCTTTGTCGAAAGAAAGGAAAACTGGAAAGGTCACGACCAGTTTCATTCGACTGATTTGAACAGTCTGCGGCGGCCTTAAAGCACGTCACTTGTCAAAATCACGGGTTTCACGTGTTTTCCCTCTTATAGATGGTAAGAAATCTTAAGAAATCTTCCTAGCATAAGAGAGAATGTGACACGTGACGTGAGGGATCTTTAAAGACCCACCAGATCACGTGTCAAAATCACGGGTTTCACGTGTTTTCCCTCTTATAGCTGGTAAGAAATCTTGTTTTGACCAGGTTTGATTCCCATACAAATGCACCCAAATTGAAAACGATACATCATTTTAAAGAGCAGCCTCGATTTGAAGTTGGGGGCATGTGTATGTGGGTCACAGCTACCCAGCAAAAAACAAGGGACTTAATCATGGTGGGTCAGTGCGTCTTTAAGGGAGAGTGGGGGGGAAGGGCTGGTAGAGGAGGAAGAGGGCTTTAGGATTACTCCATTTGATGTGGGCTTAGGCTGTGCACACATGCGTTTATCCTCAAATAAGTAACAGAAATAAAGAAAAATCAATGCATGCGTCTCCGCATGCGCTTATCCCATCCGCTTATTTTGCTTATCCCATCCGCTTATTTTGCTTATCCCATCCGCTTAGTTTGCTTATCCCATCCGCTTATTTTGCTTATCCCATCCGCTTATTTTCTTACTTTCTTTTAAGCCGGCGCCACACACGCGTAATATCGCATGGGGATGTGATGGAATTGGGTCATGCGAGTCATGATTCATGTTAAATACTTCCGTCTAAAAATAATTCTGCCATTTCCGCTCAATATACTCAATGCTCGGAATGCTGCCCGCTTCATCACTGGCGACTATAAGTCCACAACGCCTGGCAGTGTCACCAAACGTCTTGAAAAAACTGAACTTCCATCCCTTCAGCAAAGGTGCCATGCATCACCTCCGCCTGACCATGCTCTACAGAGTGGTTGAGGGGTTAGTACCGGCCTTACCCCCTGAAGACTTCATCACTTATCACACATCGAGCAGACTGATAAGATCCGGGCTTCCTTACTCGTCGAACCCAATCAGATCTTCAGTTAGAAACAACAACAAAGCAATAAAAGTTCCCTCCTCAAACACCGACCGGTTCAAAAACTCTTTCTTTGTTAGAACACCAACAGAGTGGAACCATCTGAATAACAGCACTGTCCAAGCCAACTCCGTTGAGGCCTTCAAAAGACAGCTATTAATCAACCAACATCAATAAACCGCCTCTGCGCAATCTCTCCCCGTCGCAGTTATGCCAGACTACTGGATTGTAGCGACGTATTTGAAAGAAGATTAGTGGCTTAGAGAGTATTCAACAGGCAACTTGAGTTAAGAAACTCATCAACACTGAAAGCCTTGATAGCTCATTGGTAGAGTGTCTGTCTGTCATGCCAATGGTTCTGGATCCGATTCTCGGCACAGGCACTTTTTTATATATATATTTTTTAGTTGTATCCATTAACGATAGTTTCATTTGTACTTTAAAATTGTGTTGTGTGTATGTGTGTGTGTCTCTGTGTTTGTGCATGCGTGTGGTGTGTTGTGTGTGATCTGTGATGCTTGCAGCTGCAAATGTTTACTTGTTGAAAGTGTGCTTGTCCGTTTTGTATTGCTAGATGAAATTATGGGTGGTAATGCTTCACATTCTTAAAACTTCCAAATAAACAGACAATCTCTAGATGTAGAAATACATGTAGGACCCAAACGATTGTCACATCAGAATAATGCACCACCCCCACCCCACCCTCCCCCTGCAAACAAAGGGAAACAAGAACTACTCACATTGCAGACTGTACATCCCGATTTCTCTCCCTTTATTGTCCTCATTTCCACATCTCATTATTCAATTACAAGTTGCTACCTCCGAAAATGAGGTTATGTCTTTGACATTGATTGTTTGCTTGTCTTATTTCAAACAAAACATATTTCTGCAATTTGTATAACGCAGTTTTATACATAGTTTGGCAAGTCTGGGGAATAGATACACGCCTTTTTGTGTTCATGAAACAGCTGTGTACGTTTATAAATGCATGTATTGTCCATAGAAAGCTCTTTCTAATCAAATAAAGAGTCTATATTTAGACTACACCTTGGCTTAAGGCTGTGTCAGACCAATTGACATAGGCTAGAACACCAAGGCTACATCAAAATGTTGTTATTCTATGCATAGTTATGCAGGGATTGCCTTAGCTTAGCCATGACAAGTTCCTAGCATAACATCATCAGTCTCCAAAATCCCCAGAAGACGGAGTGTGGCTGCCCACATGGAGGGGTAATCAAAAACGTTCACACGTGTAATGTTCCCAGCTGTGGTTGATGGACTTGTACCACAGTGTTCAAGTGCTTCCAATGTTGCGATGATCTCTGGAGTCTTTTAGCCAGGTAAGCCAACAACAACATATTTAGATTACATGTGCGAGTTTTTGTGCATACTATACTAAACATCAAGCACCCATCAATATTAATCATTACTAAAAATAATACAACAAACAAACAACTACACGACAAGTGTAGTGATTTTATTCATAAGAGACAAAGCAAAACTACTGGATATTTCGGTGAATGCCTTTATTAAAAATAATAATCAAAACCCAAGTTTTGAACATTTAAAAAAAAAAATTGTTTGTTTTGCTATCATAGGACTGATACTGAATACATTGACAAACTATGCCTGTATATTTTTTGCATACATTTTGCAGATAAAATTCTTGGCAATTGATATCGATTTTTAGAAAAAAAAGCATAAAAACAATCATGGTGAATGAATTGAGGTCATCAGTTTATTTTCACAAACGAATCAAACTAAATTAAGACAACATGCTCTCTGTTGAACACACACACACACACACACATTATACACACACACACACCTACACACACACGATATACACACACACACACACACTATACACACACACACACCTACATACACACACACCTACACACACACTATACACACACACACACACACACTACACACACTGCACATCATGACTTGTCAATTCCTTTGAGCTTAGAGAATCTGTAGAAGTGAAGTCCACCACAATGTCCAGTCTTCTTCCTGTGGAACTTACACAACACACACACTACACAAACACACACTACACACATCATGACTTGTCAGTTCCTTTGAGTTTAGAGAATGTGTAGAAGTCCACTTCAATGTCCACAGTCTTCTTCCTGTGGAACTTACACGACACACACACTACACACACACACACACATGACACGCACACACACTACACACATCATGACTTGTCAGTTCCTTTGAGTTTAGAGAATCTGTAGAAGTCCACTTCAATGTCCACAGTCTTCTTCTTGTGGAACTTACACGACACACACACTACACACACACACACACATGACACGCACACACACTACACACATCATGACTTGTCAGTTCCTTTGAGTTTAGAGAATCTGTAGAAGTCCACTTCAATGTCCACAGTCTTCTTCTTGTGGAACTTGAGGGTGTTGGTCAAGTCGAAGCGCAGCTCAGCTATCACCTCCACCTCCACTCCCCAGTCACCAGCCTTCTTCAGGATGTGCTGCACAGAGAACAACTTTGTCATGTAATCACTGACTAGAGTGGAGTTCTGTTACATCATCTTTATCATCTTCAATGGTCATCAACCAGCGTTTAAGCAGATGATTCAAGTCTTGGGACACTTTACGTTTACCTCAGTGTACTTGATATGATCTGGATCGGCAGGTTTACAGGAGCTGTGTTTAGACAAGCATGATTCAAGTCTTGGGACACTTTACGTTTACTTCAGTGTACTTGATATGATCTGGATCGGCAGGTTTACAGGAGCTGTGTTTAGACAAGCATGCCTGGGGGGTCCCACTCCCACAGGATCATCCGTAAATCTCAATTCATTTTTCTCTTCCTTCATATTGTTGTCTGCTTTTAGAACTTTTAGTTTCTTTTCAAATAAAATCAAAGTGCACAAAAACAATGATGCACCCAGGATCAAGTGACAGGACAAACTGTCCTGAGATGAGAGAAATCAATAGGGCAATGTCCTGGCACTTGGAGAAATCTATAAGACAAAGCGTGCCAGTGTTAAAAATGTAATCAGACATTTGTCTGGACAGGGGAGAACACAATAGGACAGTTTCAATTTTATAATAATAATAATAATAATAATGAATATTTATATAGCGCGATTCGCTCATGAAACAAGACTTAAACCTGTATAAAATAGCAATTAGCAAACTGCGCACAATTTTAATAGGTCAATATCCTATGACCGGGGCCACAGGGCATCACTGTTAAATTGAAATCTAGCCACACACTTTATGTACCTACCTGTCTGGTGGAGGTCTTGTGAAGGGAGTACACGGCTGTCCGTGCCAGGGACAAGCCAGCCTGGAGAAACGCCATGTCGATTCCTGCACACAACAGATTACAAAGAACAAAAAGTTTCTTCACATATTTCTTTGTAAAATGTGGATATAAACAAAGAAAAGTGTAAGCGTCATAATAATAGTGAATGAAAATCTGCTTAACGTCCTCCGGTCTGGAACAGACACATATGGAACATTAGTAGATATAAAGATGGTGGGAACGATCCTGAAGGCAATGCCCGGAGGAAAGTCCTGAATTTAAAAAAAAATTATAATAATAAATTATAATACATAATAATAATAACAGTATATTTATATAGCGCTTAACCTCAAATGAGCCCAAAGCGCTTTACAACCAAATGTTCATCAATAAGCTGACAACAAAAATAGTATTCAAGAATGACACAGCCAGCAACAACACATGCACAAAGCAGCACTCACAGACACAGACAGACACCACCACCCCACACACACACAGTGGTACATTGACACACACACCACACATAGACAAAGACTCATGTGAGTCAAGTTCTAGACAAAGTACAAATTCGGAACAGCACATTTGTTTAACCAGGCTGACAAAAATGTCAGTCCATGTCTTTCCTTTGCCTCACTGCCAGCCCCCCCCCCCCCCCCCCTTCTCTCTCTCTTTTGTTCTATAAATCAGACTATAACAAAAATGTTTGGCAAATTTGCACATGTTCAACCCAAAACCGAAAATATGGTACCAGATTTCACCTTCAGAAATGGTGTATAACTCACAAAGACAAGCGTACATTTCATCCATTGCCTGTCTTTCTTTAACAACGTGACAATACACAGAATTCAATAAAAGTTTCAATCTATGAACTGCAGTCATCATTACTTTTGTTGTAATTGTTCAATCGTCCAGTTCACCAGTAGGGATACTGTATACTTTTGTACAAATAGTTCCCCCACCTTATGGAAGTTCTGTGCTTGCAATTTCCTCTAATCTGTCACTCTCTTTGACTGCCTTTTCCCTATCTACTATCTTTCTGCCTTACCGGTCCATTCTCCTGGGTTGTTTTCAAGAAATTCTTACTAAAGATTTTCTCCAGCTGGGCCTATTTTTTAGGCGTATAAAGGCAGCATGACACATCTGCGCACATAACTGACAGGAAACTGTCTGAGCGATCGATGAAGAAGAAGAATCCCGTTCACCTGTACCTTCATTGTGCTTTGTCCCAAAGGGGGGGTTCATGACGACGGTGTCAAAGGCTCGATGGAGGCCGCCGGCCCCTTTCAGCAGATGGTAGACGTCACACTGAACAAGGTCCATGTTGCCAATCTCCAGCTCAGACAGGTTGTTGCTGCACACCTCCAGCGCATCTTCATCCACGTCCAAACCCAGGATGTAGCTGAAACAGAGAGGAGAGAAAGAAAAGAAGCGAGGACAATAAGTATCTTGTTGATTAACTTTTGTAAACATTTTATATCACTCGGGACTGGCTGAATTATTTCTCCTTGTTCTGAGGACTGGGCATTTGACTAGGTTCGGAAAACAATCACCAAAAATAAGTTATGAAGAGTTAGGTATCGATATTTTTAGAAGATTAGCAACACCATGCACTAAACGATTGTAAAATATCAGATTCCTTACCTTCGTCGTATGTCTCCTATTGACGAAAACAGCTAACACATAGAAAGAAGGAAAATTTCACATTCTGATCTTTGACCCCCCTCTACAACCAAACCTGAATGTAAAGTCTGCAATGATTGGTTGATTTCAAGAGATGCAAGGTCAAAGCAAACTGCAAGTAGGTTATGATGTCGCACTGGAAAGCTGGTTACACACCAGAAATCAAAACCTCTTATGAACCGGATCCGGGTCATTCGTCCTAAACGGTTGTGTGAGCCAAGAGCCGGATCTGGCTCATTCGTCCCGAGTGAGTTAATAATTTTTAAAAAAGTTGGAAAATGAATTCTTTCAATGATGTTATGCAAAAACCAAAACATACAACTTGAAGAAAGGAAAAACATGAAAGTGTCTTTTTTAAAGCAACCGGTTCAAATTCTATAAATGTTCATTGGATTACGTAGTCGTATTATGAATTTTATATATGGAATATCTTAAAACATTGTGAGCTTGGTCCACCAAAGAACTGTCCACATAAACAATTATTATTGTTCACAACACATTCTGGGCAAAGCCTGTATATATAATACTGGAATTACTTGCAAGACATGGGTGAAAGCTAAGTAGTTCAGGAATGCTCCTGAAATCAGGAATGAACAAAAAATGATTGAAACTGAATTTTCAGGAACGGCCATCTTGTTATCCGGAACAACGGTCTTACAAAATCAAAAGTGTTGTCTGCTGACATTGATGGCAAACAAATATTTGGTATTTTTTTTGGGGGGTATTTGGTATATTCAAGTCACAAAGACTTATGTCAGTGAAATTTGGGTTGCTCTCCCCTGGAGTGCGCGTCACCGCAAGCGCAACGTCTCCCTAATTTAAAAATTTAAAAATGGGTGGGGGGGGGGGGGGGGGGGGGGGGGGGGCAGCAGGGGTGAGCAGGGGGAAAAGGGGGGAGGGGAAGACTTGGGAAACCTAGCTATCAATTTGGCCATACCAGGCAGCGGGATTTTTCCCTGCTCTTACTGACTTTCAACTGCCGTGGGATTTTTACGTGCGTAAAGCGCACGGGTTAGACTACCTTTAATTCCCCATCCGAAGGACTCAACATTTAGTTCGATTTTCCTGTCAAACTAGAAAGAAAGGGTGAGGCCGGGATTCGAACCCTTGTCACTCGCGTTGCAGTCACGCATTTGATTTGGCAGGCGAACGTCTTAACCACTCTGCCACCTTTCTCCTATGGCGATAGACATGCAGTACTAACCTCCACCACCCCTTCCCACTTGTATACACAGACACACAATTCATACATGCAGCCACCACTTCAAGAATGGAGATTTGTTACTCAGGAATGGGAACATTCAGAGTCCATTGAAGTGTGTCATGAGATTTTGTTTCCACTTCCACCCATGGATTAAAAAAACTTGCTGCATAACAATAGGTTACTATTATTACTGTAATTATGTGTGTTTGTGTTCTCTCTCTCGATTTGTTTTTCTCTCTTTCTCTCTCTCTCTCTTGTTATTTATGTCTCTCTCACTCTCTCTCTTTATCCCCACCCTCTCTCACTCTCCCTCAGGGGGGAGAGGGGGAGAGAGAGAGGGGGAGAGAGGGGAGAAGGGGAGGGAGAGAGGGAGAGGGGGAGGGAGGGAGAGAGAGAGTATGGGCCGTGTGTACGCACGTATTAATTGGTGCATTCCTTCCTGTTACTTGTTTACATTTTTATTAGTTTTTGTGAGTGTGATGTGTTATCAGAGAGTGACAGTGTTGGCGAACGAGGGTGGATGTCTTTGTGAGTGAAAATCATGTTATCGTTACTTTATTTCTTTGCATTCGAATGTTGGTGGTATGACTTTCTTGTTGATTTTAATTAATGTTTTCCATCTTTCATTGTTGCTTTTGTAACGCGCAACGGGCATACTACTATGTTTAGCGCTATATGAATTATTATTATTATTATTATTATCATTATTATTATTATTATTATTGCTACTATTATTATTATAGGATTGTGTTTTATTTTGCTATGTATAAGTGTTTATTCCAAAATGTGTGTATGTTAAAAATGAGTATGTATAATAGGATTTGTTTTATTCTGTCATGTATATGTGCTTACATTTACGTTTGATGTATTTTTAAGATCAGTATGTAAAATGGGCTTAGGCTTGATTTTATTATGTGTATCGGCTTTAAATTTAAAAAGTGTACATGTTACCAGTATGTAAAATAAGGATTAGTCTTAATTTTGTGATGAGTTAAGTTTTACTTATGTGCATGTTAAAGACGAGGACTAGAAAGTAGGCTTAAGCTTGATTTCGTTATGAGTAGTATTTATTTTTTAATATGTGTATTCGCTTGCAAACAATATGACTTGGTCTGCTTTTGTTACGAGTGTGTGTTTACTTTTTAATTTGTTTATGCTACAAATGAATAATGTAATATAGGAATAGGTCTCATGTTGCCATGGGTACGTACATGTATTTACATTTTAAATTGTGCATGTTAAGATGAGTAGGTAAAGTAATATTATGTTTGACTTATTATGTGCATGGGTTTCTTTTCAAATAAGTACATTTTAATGATGAAGTATGATTAAGTTTTTTTTTTTAATATGTTTGTGCACTTCTTTGAGTGTGAAAAGTAGGATTGGGTTTTATTTTCCCGTGTGTATGCGCTTACGTCACACATTTTGAATTTTAATAATGAGTATAGTTAATAATAATAGGTTTGATTTTGTTATTGATGTGTTACAATATAGGGATGTTTTTTGCATGCTTTACATTACTTTGTATGTGTTTATTTTCGTTTTCCATTTTCTACTTTTATAAATGTATTCTGTCCAGAGGGCTGGATGTAAAAAAGCATGTTATTGCTTACTCCATTACCCTCTATAAATAAAATTCAATCAATCAATCAATCAATCAATCAGTCTTTGCCTGTTTGTCTGTCTATGTGTATGAGGGGGGAGGGGGGGAGTGTAGCGGGGGTGCTTGCTGTCTGCGTGTGCTTGAGTTTTGCATGAATCTGATATTTTAATATGGAACTGTGATCTTTTATTTCTGTCTAACCTTTTACGTGCCACCACACACATTTCCATTTTATAGGATGAATAAATACCTAGGAGATGTGACAAACTGCCAAAAACTACACACATTCCGTCATTCGCATGATGTTTTCAAATTTAATTTTTTTCCAACCTGAATGCAAATAATAAACGAAAATGTTAACAAACTATAGTTCAAATGAACAATCTGTTGCCCAAAAATTGACATAATAAAAAAATCGTATTCAAGAAATGATAAAATATATCAAATCAAACTAAAGAAATGTTTTTTTAAATATACCTGGCTCCAAGCATGCTGCACCCAATGCCGAGAACACCACAGCCGACCCCCAGATCTGCCACCATCTTCCCTTCCACATCGCCATAGCGGGTGTGCATTGTGTGCAGCATGCAAGCTGTATTGGTGGATCAAAACAAATGTACTGGCAAAGAATGAGGCAAAGACAGAATCTCTACTTTGATATTAGCATGTCTGCGTGCATGCATGCAAGCATGCGTGTGTGTGTGTGTGTGTCACTCTGTGTGTGTGTGTGCGTGTACATGTCACTCTGTGCATGTGTGAGTGTGCGCGTGCGTGCGTGTGTGTGAGTGCAATGCTTACAAGTAGGAACAAAAAATAAACTAGCCTCTTTTTCCATCGAGTCACTTCAAGTAGGTAACAATAATTATCATTCCCCTCTCTGACTGTCAAAAATTTAGGTGTCACTCTGTCTCTGGACAATACACTTTCAATGCAAAGTTTCCTGACTGAGACCCGTCAGTCATGCTACCATCAAATCCGCCGCATTGGCTCTATTCGTAAATATCTCTCAGATGAAGTCACAGCAAAGTTTGTTACTTCCCTCGTCCTATCTCGGTCTTGACTACTGTAATGCTCTTCTTTCTTGGATACTTGGTAGTTAAGTTTCACCCTTCGTCGCCATGATTGTTATAGTTTGACCGATTCGGTCATGGTAAACTACTCTAATTTTCATGTAATGGTCTCCCCTCATTTTCTTACCGAAAATCGTCTATTCATCCCTGCTTCATTCAGTCTTGTTGTGTCTGCTTCTAAAAACTAAAACATGGGGCCAGGGGGGGGAGCATTCAAGGTGTAGAGTGGTACGCTTTCACCTCGTGCGCAGTAAACCCGAGTTCGAACCTGGGTACAGGGGATTTTTCCTCTCACTCTACACTAGGCCCAATGGTCTGAACATGGAGTCTTTCGGATGAGATGATAAACCGAGGTCCTGTGTGCCCATGCACTTAGCACACATTAAACCCAGTGGCAACGAAAAAGTTGTCATGTGGTCAAAATTTAACACACACACCCCTTCATTCGACATCAGTCACACAAAGTCGAAATAATTTTTTTTTTTAAAGGGTGATGCTGTGACGTTCTCTCCAGGTGGGAGTAACCCGAATTTCACAGAGAAAAAAGTACCTAATACAAAAATTCAGGGATTACCCGCAATGTGAGGAGTGGTAGGATACTGCTCCAGCTTCACCTTGGGCTTCTCAAAGCCGTCCACGTCCTGGAGCCAGCTCTCCAGCTCCTTGAGCCGCACGGCTCGCCCTCCGCCTCTAGCAGCACACATGCCTTGTCTGAAGATCACAGCACCCCTGAACAAAGACATTCACGTCCAAATGCTTTGCCTCAGCCTGTGAATGAAAGTTCGTTTAACGCCCTCCGGCCTGGAACAGGCACACATGGGACTTAACTATAAAGATAGTGGGATGATCCTGGAGGTATTGCAATGTCATGGGGTGCCGTTGCCACTCTGTACACTGCAGTATCAGGTAAAGGTAAAGATGTGCCACCCCCCTGCATTTCTCGGTTAATTGCAATTTTCCGTTTTTGCCTTTCTTACCAAACATAAAGCTGTATTTTATTAACCTTTTTAGCTAATAACCTTTTGGGAATACTAACCCCCCACCCACCCCCATAAGATGGGAAAACGCAATGAACCACGACTGTGACAAATGGCGCCGTGTACTGCAATACATGGGGGGGGGGGTCCTATTACATAATGGCATAGCCTTAGGGTTAGGGATAGGGTTAGTATTACAAAAAGGTTATTAGCTAAATAGGTTCGCTAGCATAGCTAAGAAGAAGAAGAATCATCTGCAAAGAGATGCCAACTTTTCCCCGGATCAGCCGGGAAAAACTCGGGCCCCACATGATGCATGCAAAGGAGTATTTGTATAAATTAGGGGACATGCATGACCGTAACTTCGTAAGGCCGCACATGTTGCATGCAAATAACAACAAAACCTACAAATTTCACTTTTTTGTAGGGTTAGGGTTTGGTAAATGGTTCAGATTAGATTAGATTAGATTAGAAAATAGGGACGAAAAAAAGAAAGAAAAGAAAGAGTGAAATGTGTGGTTGTCGCAAATACACACTCTCATAGTAGCGAGCGGCAGATTTGCACGAGCTACACTTTTGACTGCGACAAGCATCTGTTTTTTTAGTTCTGGGAATGGAGGGTGGGGAGGGGGGGGGGGGGGGGGGGGACAGAGAATGTTTAGTAGAGATGCTTTCGAAGGTCCCTCTTGAAGGCCTCCAAAGAGTGTGTGTGTGTGTGTGCATGCGTATGTGCGTGCATTTTAATCATAAATAATAATGTACGTGTGTGTTAGCCTACCTACCAACTTTCACACCACGACTCATGAGGAAGCAGACATCTTGTTAGTCGGAACAAATCCAAAATTTAGAACGACAAGTATTTTTTCAATATCAGCAATAAAAAAACAATGACATCATCACAAAAGCATGAAAAAAATAAAGCAATTGCACCAATGCATTAATCGTTTGATTTGAAATAAGCATTTTACTTTCATATCTAATATTCGAAAAGTTTGAATTTATCATTTGGTTTAGCTTTACGTTTGGCAGACGATTTCCGGTGCACGCACGCTTCGATCACTGCAAAGAGTGTATAAAGCGCCTCTTTGGTGGGTATTATTTTTGTATTATTACTTGATTTACTTGTAATTTAGGCTTTAAGTATCTCAGGTCAGGTCAGGTCAATGAGGACATGTAAGCCTCGCGGCCTCTTAAGTGTCCTTTCAAGTTAGTTTTCGTGTGTGACGGGTTTTGATGAGTTACAATTTACAATTACATTGGGCATCAGTCGTGTTGATATTTTAAATTGAAAGAGAGATGCAGACAGAAAGCTTCAAAGAGATCTCTTCTTCCATTTTGATTTTGTATCAACAATTTGATTTTTTTATACTGTTTGGTCGAGGTCTGAAGGTCACACACAGAACAAAAACAAATAAAAAACAACCGTCTATATTCACATTTATCAGATTTATGCCCGTCTGCTGGCGTCAAGAACGATAATTTGTAACAGAAAAGAACATAGCGATTGCTTTTTCAGTCAACAGATTATCGTTCTTGACCGGGTTGACGGGCATAAATCATTAAATGTGAATATAGCCAAACAACCCTAATCTACTGTGACCCAGCCTGCCAACAAGACCCGTTCAGCGGAAGCTCGGCATGATGCTGAATCGGCAGGAACTGGAACCCCTAAGGTAATTTTTTATTTTTAAAAAGGGTATTTACAATGGCTAAACAGTAGACTGGAACGAGCTGGGTGTAGCAGCAGACACCGCCTCCTCTGGCAACTTGTTCCAGTCTGATTGTCCGAGGGAAAAATGAGCATCTTCTGTAGTCCGTTCGGCACTGGATCGTGGATGGTGGACAGTTGTTGGGTGTGTCCTCTTCTATGGCGGTTTGGTGCTGGGCTCAGTCTGGTGTTGTCGACTGTGACGATGCCGTTCATAACATTGTGAGCCTAGCCTTCCTGCGGTGCTCGAGTGTGGGCCACCCTAACTGCTCAAGCATATCAGACACACTGGAGGTGTTGTGTTAGCGGTTGAGAACGAAGCGAGCCGCCCTTCTCTGTTTTGCTTCGATTTTCTCCACATTCCTCCGGGTGTAGGGGTCCCAAACGGAACATCTAGAGAGAGATCTAGAGAGAGACATTTATCCTATTGAACCAAATTATGGTAAAAACAAGGGCGTCGCCGAGCGGCAGACATGTCCGTCACCAGCAATGCCACGCACTTGCGACACCCCGTAGAGTGTCACATCCTGACACAAAATTGGAAGGGATTCTGTCTTCTAGTTCACGAGATACAGCTTGAAGAAGAAACATATAGCGCAAAGAAGGAAATTTCGGTTTTCAAGGTCACACTTCAAGGTCAAGGTCAGCATGGCGATAATTTATGCTCGGATGTTTTCTTCTCTAGGGTATGCAGTACTACACACAATCTGAAGCACTTCTGTCAAGTACAAATGTGGAAAATATGGCTTAAAACCCATTGTGTAGACCCCTACCACTTTCAAGGCCTACTGATCGCCCGGACCGTGACCTTGACCTTGATCGGTATGCCACCATCAGAACGGGCATAAGCCAAAGTACCTTCATGCCAAATTTGAAGACTAACACTAACGGTGTGGGAGTTATGGCCCCTGAAAGATTTTCGGTTTTCAAGGTCGTATGCCAAGGTCAAGGTCACGATGGCAAAATGGTTTGCGCGGATGCATTCCTCTCATGGTGACACACCAGCACACAAAATTTGACGTGATTCTGTCAACCCGTTCGAAAGATATCCTTGGGACAGACAGAATGAGAAAAAATGACCCTCCGATTTTCAGGCTCCAGCGATCTTTTTGACCTTGACCTTGACCGGTATGCCATCATCAGAACGGGCATAAGCCAAACCACCTTCATACCAAGTTTCAGCATCCTATGTCGATCGGTGCCCGAGATATGATTTTCGGTTTTCAAGGTCGTACATCAAGGTCAAGGTCACAACGGCAAAATGGTTTGCGCCGATCTCTTCCTATTAAGGAGGCACACCTTCACACAAAATTTGACGCGATTCGGTCAAGCGGTTCGGGAGATATCCTTGGGACAGACAGAAAAACAACAACAACAAAACAACAGCCCTTCGGTGACGGACAACTAAAAGAAAGAAGAAATATATATGATATGATATAATAGTGATATTTCTTGCATGATGCCTTACATATATATGAACTGTTGGTACATGATAGAATCAGTGAAGTAGCTTACCTGTCATTAATTCTGAGGATGGCAGCTGTTTTATTGTGTTGTTTTTTGCTCTGTCATCTGTATTAGTTGTTTTTATCATGCACAATTACTAGTTTGCTTATTAACCGAAACAACAACACTTAAGTTAATGCATCTTTGTATATAATTTTATTCATTGTCTGACAGGTTAACAGTGGCTTGGAACAAAGAAAGAAAGGTGTGTCTTTGTTCTTGTATCAAATCAACATGGATCAAGATCTGTATGATGAATTTGGCAACTACATCGGACCTGATCTCGACAGTGATGATGATGACCTAGACGATGACGACAATCCAGATGATGACGATTATGTGGAAAGAGATGTATGTATGATTGTGTAGATTTTTTTTAATTATGGGAAACTATACCATGTTGCCTTATTTTCTGTGAGCTTTGCTAATTTATAGATACTATGAAATCCATCTATGATTTTTTATTTACCCTTTCACCGCCAATGTCGCATTTATGCACCACAATGGTTTAACACCCATGTCACCAAAAGGCATCAAATTAGAGTTTGTTATCCAAAGACCCTATTTTCTTCATTTTGAGAGGTAATGATAGGCCTTACTTTATTATAAGTTTATACATGTTACTGAACTTTATTATAAGTTTATACATGTTACTGAGGAATTCCCAATATTGCAGTTAATTGTTTTTTCTTTACCTAGCTAAATTTAAGGGTATTTTTTGCTTGAGAAATGGCTGGCGGCGAAAGGGTTAACTAATTTAAGGGAGATGAACTACACATATGTTTGAAAATAAATAAAAGCAATAGGTGGATAGTATAATGCTCAGTATTCAGAAAAAGGGTGCATTCTGTTAATTGCATAGACAATCTTACCATGCAGCCATGTATCATTTACTCAGTCATTATTGATTCCATCAATCATTCAATGGCCCTTTGCTCAAATGGCTTTTATCATTGGTTGGCATTAGCCTGTAGTAGGGCCCAATAGTAACATGAGAGCTGTACAATAAACGATTTTCTACAGTAATGGAATATCATGGTGCAGTTTAGTCTCTTGTGGAAAACTTTGACTCTCAAACGAGGGGGCCCTTGCACCGGCTCTGGTGCTGCAGCCAAAGAGATGGGCTGGCCTTTGGGGACATTCTCCAACGCCAGCAGTTGTCAGATCCCTTTGGACGAGAGAGTGGGGATGTACCCTGTGCAAGGTATCTCCACTGCAGTCAAATTATAGCCCAGCCAGTCGGGACAGCATCTGCCCCCTCTGCTATCTGGCAGTGATGGTCGGAAACGACTGATTTGGCATACATTGATTCCATCTTGATCGTTGATGATGTGTCGGAAACGACTGACTGGCATACATTGATTCCATCTTGATCGTTGATGATATGTAGGAAACGACTGACTGGCATACATTGATTCCATCTTGATCGTTGATGATGTGTCGGAAACGACTGACTGGCATACATTGATTCCATCTTGATCGTTTGTGTCGGAAACAACTGAATGGCATGCATTGATTCCATCTTGATCGTTGATGATGTGTCGGAAACGACTGACTGGCATGTATTGATTCTATCTTGATCGTTGAGGATGTGTCAGAAACGACTGACTGGCATGCATTGATTCCATCTTGATCGTTGATGATGTGTCGGAAACGACTGACTGGCATGTATTGATTCTATCTTGATCGTTGAGGATGTGTCAGAAACGACTGACTGGCATGCATTGATTCCATCTTGATCGTTGATGATGTGTCGGAAACGACTGACTGGCATGCATTGATTCCATCTTGATCATTGATGATATGTCGGAAACGACTGACTGGCATACATTGATTCCATCTTGATCATTGATGATATGTCGGAAACTACTGACTGGCGTGTATTGATTCCATCTTGATCGTTGATGTGTCGGAAACAACTGACTGGCATACATTGATTCCATCTTGATCGTTGATGTGTCGGAAACGACTGACTGGCATACATTGATTCCATCTTGATCGTTGATGTGTCGGAAACAACTGACTGGCATACATTGATTCCATCTTGATCGTTGATGTGTCGGAAACGACTGACTGGCGTGTATTGATTCCATCTTGATCATTGATGATATGTAGGAAACGACTGACTGGCGTGTATTGATTCCATCTTGATCATTGATGATATGTCGGAAACTACTGACTGGCGTGTATTGATTCCATCTTGATCGTTGATGTGTTGGAAATGACTGACTGGCATACATTGATTCCATCTTGATCGTTGATGATGTGTCGGAAACGACTGACAGGCATGCATTGATAACATCTTGATCGTTGATGATATGTCGGAAACGACTGACTGGCATGCATTGATTCCATCTTGATCGTTGATGATATGTCGGAAACGACTGACTGGCATGCATTGATTCCATCTTGATCGTTGATGATGTGTCATAGAAACAAACTATAAATGTAATTATATCTATATTAAAAAAAGGTTTTATGCACAAAAGTATTTAATACAAAATAAATATTTTGATAGTAAAGCATCTTTAACATTTATATCATTCTTGTTCTTTCTTATTTTAATGTTAATTGTTATGCTAGAACTTTTTTCTTCTTCTAATTTTTCTAAAGTGAAGGAGACTTGATTGTGTCCCTATTCTGATGAAGTTTTCCATTAACTTTCCTCTGTGCATTTTCTTCTTTATTGTGTTTAAGTATAGTTGAGCTTTTCTAACGTTATTCATACTCATAGAGTCATAGTTTAGCCTTTAGGGGCTCTTTGAAATACCCGGTAACTGCTTTGTCCTAAACTGGTCGCAGGCAGAATGAAGGGACTACTTGGGCTGAAGTTTGCAGGGGAAGGTGCTAGAGTGCTTTATTTTGATCCCCCTTGGGACCCATTTCTAGTTCCTACGTCGTGGTATGTGTGGGCAGGCATTATATTTGTATTTTCCATTGTATTATGATGTATGTTTGATGCTGCATCCTAGTTCCTACGTCGTGGTATGTGTGGGCAGGCATTATATTTGTATTTTCCATTGTATTATGATGTATGTTTGATGCTGCATCCTAGTTCCTACGTCGTGGTATGTGTGGGCAGGACGATGAGGCAGACATGGACCAGGACGACCTGGAGGAGCAGCCAGACATGCAGGTGGTTCTCCACGAAGACAAAAAGTACTACCCCACCGCTGAGGAGGTCTATGGACCTGATGTGGAGGTTTGTGCTCATTGTATGATGTGTGTGTGTGCGTGTGTGCACACGTGTATGCTTGCATAACACTCGTAGTGTGAAAGAGCAGCCAGAAATGCAGGTGGTTCTCCATGAAGACAAAAAGTACTACCCCACCGCTGAGGAGGTCTATGGACCCGATGTGGTTTGTGTTTTGCCTATTGTTATCTGTGTGGTGTGTGCACGTGCGTTGTGTTTGTGCGTGTGTGCATGCACATGCTTGCGTGACACTTGTAGTGTGAAAGAGCAGCCAGAAATGCAGGTGGTTCTCCACAAAGACAAAAAGTACTACCCCACCGCTGAGGAGGTCTATGGACCCGATGTGGAGGTTTGTGCTCATCGTACGCTCTGTGTGTGTGTTTTGGTGTGTGCTTCCAGTGCGCATGCTTGCGAAACAAACATTTTGTGAAAAACAAACTGCCAGAAATGCTGGTGGTTCTCCACAAAAACAAAAAGTATTATGCTACCGCAGACGAGGTCTTTCTATGACCCTGATATGAAGGGTTGAACTGTGTGTACGTGTGTCTGTGCGTGTGTGTGTGTTTAGTGTGCAGGCATCAAGTATCTCGTAAAGTATTATATTGTAGAAATTAAAACAAATGAATTGATTGAGCATGTTTCTTAAGAGGAATGTACAGAAATGGAGTTGAACCATTCAGATTGATCAATATAGTCGGTCATGTGACTTGAAGCACATCTACTGCCCTTAAGACAGGATAATATGGCGTTTAATCTGTTCATTCTGATCTGTTTGTTACAGACCATTGTACAAGAAGAGGACACGCAGCCTCTCACTGGTGAGTCGCGTTTGTATTGCTATGGCTGAAACAAGATTTATTTTTTTTTAAAATTATTGTTATGCATGTGTTTTGTCATTTTTGTCGTGTTTTCCAAAATAAGTTCTTTGAAGTTCTTATCAGTTCTTTGTCCCAAATGGTTTCAATTTTGTGGGTGCTTTGTAAGCTCAGGTTGCGACATTTCAACATGAAATAAATGAATCTTCACTTTTTTAAACTTGAAACTTAAAGCTGGAGTCAGAAATGTCAACATTAATTTATGGATTAGGACTGAAAACTGCTGGAGTTTCTTGTGCTTTTGTCACATGTTGTTTATCTAGTGTACTTAATTAAAACGTAAAATTTCAGAAATAACTACTTTTTTTTTCTTGAATAAAGGCAAATTTCTACTGGATAGGAAGATATTTTGTTGAGCTTGAATCACTTCTTTCTGTGTTGAATTAAACTTGTAATGTTGTTTGTCCCCTGAAAGGTGCTCCTTTGTCCAGTCCTGTGGATGTCCACTCTCCAAATCTGCATTGTGTCTGACTGCATGCATGTGCCGCAGCTACTTTGAAAGCATAAATGCTGATGTCCACTTTGTTGTGTTTCACCCCAGAACCCATCATTGCACCAGTCAAGAAGAAGAAGTTCACAATGGCTGAACAAGACTTGCCCACAACTTCCTATGACATGGAGTAAGTAAACTGATTGTTGGTGAAGACAACTGTATAATTGTTTATCAGTCAACTGTTGAAATGGGATAGTTTTTGAAGATGCATGTGTACAATTTGTATGTGCATGTTTTGTTGTTTGTTTTCTTTCTTTGGTGGCGGTGATTCTTTTGTTGTTTGTTTTCTTTGGTGGTGGTGATTCTTTTGTTGTTTGTTTCTTTCTTTGGTGGTGGTGATTCTTTTGTTGTTTGTTTCTTTCTTTGGTGGTGGTGATTCTTTTGTTGATTGTTTTCTTTCTTTGGTGGCGGTGATTCTTTTGTTGTTTGTTTTCTTTCTTTGGTGGTGGTGATTCTTTTGTTGTTTGTTTCTTTCTTTGGTGGTGGTGATTCTTTTGTTGTTTGTTTTCTTTCTTTGGTGGCGGTGATTCTTTTGTTGTTTGTTTTCTTTCTTTGGTGGTGGTGATTCTTTTGTTGTTTGTTTTCTTTCTTTGGTGGCGGTGATTCTTTTGTTGTTTGTTTTCTTTGGTGGCGGTGATTCTTTTGTTGTTTGTTTCTTTCTTTGGTGGTGGTGATTCTTTTGTTGTTTGTTTTCTTTCTTTGGTGGTGGTGATTCTTTTGTTGATTGTTTTCTTTCTTTGGTGGCGGTGATTCTTTTGTTGTTTGTTTTCTTTCTTTGGTGGTGGTGATTCTTTTGTTGTTTGTTTCTTTCTTTGGTGGCGGTGATTCTTTTGTTGTTTGTTTTCTTTCTTTGGTGGTGGTGATTCTTTTGTTGTTTGTTTCTTTCTTTGGTGGCGGTGATTCTTTTGTTGTTTGTTTCTTTCTTTGGTGGTGGTGATTCTTTTGTTGTTTGTTTCTTTCTTTGGTGGCGGTGATTCTTTTGTTGTTTGTTTTCTTTGGTGGCGGTGATTCTTTTGTTGTTTGTTTCTTTCTTTGGTGGCGGTGATTCTTTTGTTGTTTGTTTCTTTCTTTGGTGGTGGTGATTCTTTTGTTGTTTGTTTTCTTTCTTTGGTGGCGGTGATTCTTTTGTTGTTTGTTTTCTTTCTTTGGTGGCGGTGATTCTTTTGTTGTTTGTTTTCTTTCTTTGGTGGCGGTGATTCTTTTGTTGATTGTTTTCTTTCTTTGGTGGTGGTGATTCTTTTGTTGATTGTTTTCTTTGGTGGCGGTGATTCTTTTGTTGTTTGTTTTCTTTCTTTGGTGGTGGTGATTCTTTTGTTGTTTGTTTTCTTTGGTGGTGGTGATTCTTTTGTTGTTTGTTTTCTTTCTTTGGTGGCGGTGATTCTTTTGTTGTTTGTTTTCTTTGGTGGTGGTGATTCTTTTGTTGTTTGTTTTCTTTGGTGGTGGTGATTCTTTTGTTGTTTGTTTTCTTTCTTTGGTGGTGGTGATTCTTTTGTTGTTTGTTTTCTTTCTTTGGTGGTGGTGATTCTTTTGTTGTTTGTTTCTTTCTTTGGTGGCGGTGATTCTTTTGTTGTTTGTTTCTTTCTTTGGTGGCGGTGATTCTTTTGTTGTTTGTTTTCTTTCTTTGGTGGCGGTGATTCTTTTGTTGTTTGTTTCTTTCTTTGGTGGCGGTGATTCTTTTGTTGATTGTTTTCTTTCTTTGGTGGCGGTGATTCTTTTGTTGTTTGTTTTCTTTCTTTGGTGGCGGTGATTCTTTTGTTGATTGTTTTCTTTCTTTGGTGGTGGTGATTCTTTTGTTGTTTGTTTTCTTTCTTTGGTGGCGGTGATTCTTTTGTTGTTTGTTTCTTTCTTTGGTGGCGGTGATTCTTTTGTTGTTTGTTTCTTTCTTTGGTGGCGGTGATTCTTTTGTTGTTTGTTTCTTTCTTTGGTGGCGGTGATTCTTTTGTTGTTTGTTTCTTTCTTTGGTGGCGGTGATTCTTTTGTTGTTTGTTTTCTTTCTTTGGTGGCGGTGATTCTTTTGTTGTTTGTTTTCTTTCTTTGGTGGTGGTGATTCTTTTGTTGTTTGTTTTCTTTCTTTGGTGGTGGTGATTCTTTTGTTGTTTGTTTTCTTTCTTTGGTGGTGGTGATTCTTTTGTTGTTTGTTTTCTTTCTTTGGTGGCGGTGATTCTTTTGTTGTTTGTTTTCTTTCTTTGGTGGCGGTGATTCTTTTGTTGTTTGTTTCTTTCTTTGGTGGCGGTGATTCTTTTGTTGTTTGTTTCTTTCTTTGGTGGCGGTGATTCTTTTGTTGTTTGTTTTCTTTCTTTGGTGGCGGTGATTCTTTTGTTGTTTGTTTTCTTTCTTTGGTGGCGGTGATTCTTTTGTTGTTTGTTTCTTTCTTTGGTGGCGGTGATTCTTTTGTTGTTTGTTTTCTTTGGTGGTGGTGATTCTTTTGTTGTTTGTTTTCTTTCTTTGGTGGCGGTGATTCTTTTGTTGTTTGTTTTCTTTGGTGGTGGTGATTCTTTTGTTGATTGTTTTCTTTCTTTGGTGGCGGTGATTCTTTTGTTGTTTGTTTTCTTTCTTTGGTGGCGGTGATTCTTTTGTTGTTTGTTTTCTTTCTTTGGTGGCGGTGATTCTTTTGTTGTTTGTTTTCTTTCTTTGGTGGCGGTGATTCTTTTGTTGTTTTTTCTTTCTTTGGTGGTGGTGATTCTTTTGTTGTTTGTTTTCTTTCTTTGGTGGTGGTGATTCTTTTGTTGTTTGTTTCTTTCTTTGGTGGCGGTGATTCTTTTGTTGATTGTTTTCTTCTTTGGTGGTGGTGATTCTTTTGTTGATTGTTTTCTTTGGTGGTGGTGATTCTTTTGTTGTTTGTTTTCTTTGGTGGTGGTGATTCTTTTGTTGTTTGTTTTCTTTGGTGGCGGTGATTCTTTTGTTGTTTGTTTTCTTTGGTGGTGGTGATTCTTTTGTTGTTTGTTTTCTTTCTTTGGTGGCGGTGATTCTTTTGTTGTTTGTTTTCTTTCTTTGGTGGTGGTGATTCTTTTGTTGTTTGTTTTCTTTCTTTGGTGGTGGTGATTCTTTTGTTGTTTGTTTTCTTTCTTTGGTGGTGGTGATTCTTTTGTTGTTTGTTTTCTTTGGTGGTGGTGATTCTTTTGTTGTTTGTTTTCTTTCTTTGGTGGCGGTGATTCTTTTGTTGTTTGTTTTCTTTCTTTGGTGGCGGTGATTCTTTTGTTGATTGTTTTCTTTCTTTGGTGGTGGTGATTCTTTTGTTGATTGTTTTCTTTCTTTGGTGGCGGTGATTCTTTTGTTGTTTGTTTTCTTTCTTTGGTGGTGGTGATTCTTTTGTTGATTGTTTTCTTTCTTTGGTGGCGGTGATTCTTTTGTTGATTGTTTTCTTTCTTTGGTGGCGGTGATTCTTTTGTTGTTTGTTTTCTTTCTTTGGTGGCGGTGATTCTTTTGTTGTTTGTTTTCTTTCTTTGGTGGCGGTGATTCTTTTGTTGTTTGTTTTCTTTCTTTGGTGGCGGTGATTCTTTTGTTGATTGTTTGTTTTCTTTGGTGGTGGTGATTCTTTTGTTGTTTGTTTTCTTTCTTTGGTGGTGGTGATTCTTTTGTTGTTTGTTTTCTTTGGTGGTGGTGATTCTTTTGTTGATTGTTTTCTTTCTTTGGTGGCGGTGATTCTTTTGTTGATTGTTTTCTTTCTTTGGTGGTGGTGATTCTTTTGTTGATTGTTTTCTTTCTTTGGTGGTGATTCTTTTGTTGATTGTTTTCTTTCTTTGGTGGTGGTGATTCTTTTGTTGATTGTTTTTCTTTGGTGGTGGTGATTCTTTTGTTGTTTGTTTTCTTTCTTTGGTGGTGGTGATTCTTTTGTTGTTTGTTTTCTTTCTTTGGTGGTGGTGATTCTTTTGTTGTTTGTTTTCTTTCTTTGGTGGCGGTGATTCTTTTGTTGATTGTTTTCTTTGGTGGTGGTGATTCTTTTGTTGATTGTTTTCTTTCTTTGGTGGCGGTGATTCTTTTGTTGTTTGTTTTCTTTGGTGGCGGTGATTCTTTTGTTGTTTGTTTTCTTTGGTGGTGGTGATTCTTTTGTTGTTTGTTTTCTTTCTTTGGTGGTGGTGATTCTTTTGTTGATTGTTTTCTTTCTTTGGTGGTGGTGATTCTTTTGTTGTTTGTTTTCTTTGGTGGCGGTGATTCTTTTGTTGTTTGTTTTCTTTGGTGGTGGTGATTCTTTTGTTGATTGTTTTCTTTCTTTGGTGGCGGTGATTCTTTTGTTGTTTGTTTTCTTTCTTTGGTGGCGGTGATTCTTTTGTTGATTTTTTCTTTCTTTGGTGGCGGTGATTCTTTTGTTGATTGTTTTCTTTCTTTGGTGGCGGTGATTCTTTTGTTGATTGTTTTCTTTCTTTGGTGGCGGTGATTCTTTTGTTGTTTGTTTTCTTTGGTGGTGGTGATTCTTTTGTTGTTTGTTTTCTTTCTTTGGTGGCGGTGATTCTTTTGTTGTTTGTTTTCTTTGGTGGTGGTGATTCTTTTGTTGTTTGTTTTCTTTGGTGGTGGTGATTCTTTTGTTGATTGTTTTCTTTCTTTGGTGGTGGTGATTCTTTTGTTGTTTGTTTTCTTGCATGTTGTTGCTTCACCTTCCCATTTATAAAACTTTATTCAAATAGCTGTCAGTTTCTAGAACAAATTAATACAGGTGAATGGACCAGTAAGGCAGAAAGATAGTAGATGACATTAAGTAAAGGGGAAAGGCAGAGTCAAAGAGAGTGACAGATTAGAGTAAGTTACAAACACAGAACTTCCAGAAGGTGGGGGAACTATTTGTACAAAAGACCCCCCCCCCCCCCCCCCCCCCACACACACACACACCGCCCTAGTATTCCCATGGGGGGGTACCAGTATCATTGAAAGAAAGAAATTGGATTGATAGACAACAGCTGATTTTCAAGTCTAACCATTTTTATGTTGCCTTTGTCACTATCTAGCAATGATTGTTTTAGTTGTTAAAACAGTCAAGAAGTTCTGTGCTTGTAGCTTTAATCTATCACGTCCTTTGACTCTGCCATTTCCCTTTGCTTTCAGTCAACTACTATCTTTCTGCCTAACTAATCCATTCTCCGGCCTCTGTTCAAGAAACTCTCACAAAGATTTTCTTCAGCCTTTTCTTCTTTGTGAGAGTTTCTTGAACAGAGGCTGGAGAATGGATAGACCTTCTTGTCATCCAGAACCACAGTTTTATAAAGTCAAACATTTCTGCCAAAATTGATTGCAGATTAAAAGAAGGTGATAGATATGCAATTCCTAACACCACCCCACCCATCCTGTATGCACAGACACACACACATTGGAAAGTATGTTTAATGAAGTCACCACTTCAGGATTGGGAAGATTCAGAGAACATTGAAACATGTCATTTCAGGATTGAGAGAATGGCTTACTTTCACCCTGACGGATGAGTTTTTGCAAGAAACACGCCAAAATCACCAGGAAAGTACCCTTTACAGAGATAGCAACAGCAACACTCACTTTGCTGTGGTTTCCTAGAAATCAAACAGTCAAATCGGCGATTCCTCCTTGGCAGAGGTGCTCAAAGTCAGATTCTTTCAGTGAAAGAGAAGGTATGTGCCTTCTCTTTTCTAATGGCCGCCTGAGTTAGATCAAATCATTTGCATGAAATTTCCACAATTCAAGCGTTTTATACAGTTTTTATACAGTTTACCAAAAGGAGTTTCACTCACAACAAAGGAAATAGCTCCATTTAAAAAATAATTGCACTACAAAGAAGAAAAAGCTTTAACCACTTTCAATGGCCTCCACCCACCCCGTCCAAAATGGCTTATCTCTCCAGCAACTCCGCCAGAGAGGAATCACCGTTTTGACGGTTTGATTTCTAGGAAACCAGAGCAAAGTGAGTGTTCCTATCCTTGAAAAGGCTGTCTTTCTGGTGACCTCGATGTGCTTATTGCAAAAACTCATATGTCAGGGTGCCCCTTTAAGAGGTGCAGGTTGAAGCTTCAGTTGTAATGATGCGTGGGTTGATGGTGATGCAGGTTTCTGGCAGGTTGAAGCTTCAGTTGTAATGATGTGTGGGTTGATGGTGATGCAGGTTTCTGGCAGGTTGAAGCTTCAGTTGTAATGATGTGGGTTGATGGTGATGCAGGTTTCTGGCAGGTTGAAGCTTCAGTTGTAATGATGTGTGGGTTGATGGTGATGCAGGTTTCTGGCAGGTTGAAGCTTCAGTTGTAATGATGCGTGGGTTGATGGTGATGCAGGTTTCTGGCAGGTTGAAGCTTCAGTTGTAATGATGTGTGGGTTGATGGTAATGCAGGTTTCTGGCAGGTTGAAGCTTCAGTTGTAATGATGTGTGGGTTGATGGTAATGCAGGTTTCTGGCAGGTTGAAGCTTCAGTTGTAATGATGTGTGGGTTGATGGTAATGCAGGTTTCTGGCAGGTTGAAGCTTCAGTTGTAATGATGCGTGGGTTGATGGTGATGCAGGTTTCTGGCCGATCTGATGGACAGCCCGGGGCTGATTCGCAACATCACCCTGTGTGGGCATCTGCACCACGGCAAGGTGAACAGTGCTCATATATTTCATATAGGTTAGGTTAGGTTAGGTGCATTATAGTCACAGAGGCGTCTGTGAAATTTGGGTTGCTCCCACCTGGAGAGCGCGTCGCAGCCAGAGGCGCGCCACCCAATTTTTTAAATTTTAATTTTTGCATGCGATTTTTGTGTGACTGATGAGGAAGGAAGGGAGGGGGGTAAATTTTGACCAAATCACAACTTTTTCGTTGCCACTGGGTTTGACGTGTGCTAAGTGCATGAGCACACAGGACCTCTGTTTATCGTCTCATCCAAAAACTCCACGTTCAGACTGCAAGGCCTAGGGTTAGTATTCCAAAAAGGTTATTAGCTAAAAAGGTTCATAAAATACAGCTGTATGTTTGGTAAGAAAGGCAAAAACGGAAAATTGCAATTAACCGAGAAATGCAGGGGGGGGGGCACATCTTTGCCTTTACCCAAATTTGTTTATAATTGTTGGGGAGTGTACCTTATAATATGAAGGACATAATAGTCAGGAAAATAGGGTAGATCTTTTCACAGTGCTATAAAACTGGGTGGTGCATGGTATGTTTACTTTGCAGTCATGCTAGATATGTTTTAAAAAAGTAAGATACTTTTGTTTATTTTTGTCCATTTTCTTCCCTGTGTTCACATTGATATTGCGCGTTTTCCCATTTAAGAACTTTCCTCTGTTTTTGCTTTTGTTGTTTTTGTGGGGGGGGGGTTTCTTCAATATTTATAAGGATATAAAGAGGCATCTTGGCACACATTGCATGACATATTGTTGTAGAGCAGTTAGCTTCTCATGATGATAGATGTTTTAAGCTTACATGCTGGGCACAAAGTGTCAGGAATTGAGGCTAAAGTGTTATTAAGCTGACAGTTCACAAAAGGAATGTATCTCTTAAAATCAGCTGAAAATATGCAATAATTTCTCTGTTTTTCTTTTCAGACGTCTTTTGTCGACTGCCTTATGGAACAGACCCATCCGGAAATAGAAGGCGGCTATGATACTGATGTGAGTGTTTTGTTTCCTTTTACTGCATTAAAAAAATGCCATCTTTGCCATGGAACTTTTGCAAATGTCATATTTATTGGGTTGTTGATGAATTAGTTTGCTGCTGATGAAATAAGATCACGTCTTACAACTGTTTGGTTTTGGTTTTTGTTTTTCAGATGCGATACACAGACATTCTGTTCACAGAACAAGAGGCAAGTACAAACACAAGCTTTGTTTGTAATTGTTAGATTGTGAGTGGGCGTGAGTACATGACTAAAGTGTGCATGTGAATAAGAGAGAGAGAGAATGTGTGTGTAACTGTGTGTCTGTGTCTCTTTAACCCTCTTGCATTTGTTGTTGTCGTTCCCTGGCTTAAAGACTCCAGGGATCATCCCAACAACTAGGGATAAGAGCATTATGTGTGTCACCGTTTTTGATTACCCCTCCACTTGGGCAGCCAATCCGACTTTGGAGGACTCTTGCATTGATTCTGTCCACTACTGGCCAGCCTGAAGTGGCCTCCATGCGTTCATTTATTCTGTCCACTACTGGCCAGCCTGAAGTGGCCTCCATGCGTTCATTTATTCTGTCCAATACTGGCCAGCCTGAAGTGGCCTCCATGCGTTCATTTACTTTGTCCAATACTGGCCAGCCTGAAGTGGCCTCTATGCATTCATTGATACTGGCCAGCCTGAAGTGGCCTCTATGCATTCATTTATACTGGCCAGCCTGAAGTGGCCTCTATGCATTCATTTATTCTGTCCAATACTGGCCAGCCTGAAGTGGCCTCCATGCATTCAGGCTGGCCAAAACCGGCTGTATCTTGCCCCCGTCTAATGGCATTTCCATGACGCACGAAGTTCTGGGTTGCTATGCACGCACTATGAAGAAGCTTCATTGCAGTGATGTGATGGTAACTGTATGGTGCTCTGTTACTGTGTGCTTCAAAAGACAGGTTTTGCTCCAAAACATGTGAAAATACCTGAATACTGGAGGAAGGTTTTGTGTAACATATACTAATGCAAGAGGGTTAATTCTTGTTTGAAAGCTAAATAGGTGCCATGGGCTCAGATGTGCCCCATGGAATATATCCAGTGGAACCTCCCCCTAGAAGACCTTCCAAAATCATCCAAAATGAGATCTTAAATGGGAGGGAGCTGCATAAGACAGGTAATTTTAATACTAACAGGAGGCAGTCTTCCAGGCTCACTCGCTGGTGTTTTTTTAAGATCTAGATGCCAGAGATATATCTAAATGCCAAATCGTTTACTTTCAAATAAACTCCATACCAAAATTTTGCTTGACTCATCAGTTTGATGATATATCACCCTACAAAATTTTAAGCGAATCTGTGCAGCAGTTCATGTGTGACAAACAAAAATTCAAGGTCAAAGGTCAAGGTGATCATGGTCACCAAGGTCGACAACACTTTGCATTCCATTTGATCTTAAGCTAGTCTATCAGCTTGCAAAATTTCCGGACTGTATCTGCCAGGTTATAAAAGATATAGCCAAAACAAATAGTTGACGATGTTCAGGTCAAAGGTCAAGGTTAAGGTCAAGAGAGTATAAGTCACCGTATATACACCATATCACCTTAGGCTGATGCACCACCATGCCAAATTTGGGGACTTTAACTGTGAAAGATATGGCCAAAAGACAAATTAAAGGTCAAGGTCATTGGCTAATTTCAATATGCAAATCATGTTTCTTGAAAGCTTGCATAAACATATATGTGTATGCAAAGTTTGAACAATGTACGCCTTGTAGTTCCCGAGAAAAAGCCAACGTTAAAGTTAGCACAAACACACAGAGAGACAGACAGACACCGGAAAACCGAAGAAACATGAGAACATAGACTCACTTCGTGTCGTTGACACGAGTGAGCCAAAAAGGGCAATGTTTCATAGAAGTGGGAGGGAGTCTTATAACGGGTGGTCTTTTAAGGGAGGTTCCACGGTATTTTTATGGGTACCGGTAATCGTCTTCCACGTTGTTGTCTATTATTAGAGATTATATCGGTGCATTTCCGTTAATTTAGCACATTTAATAAAGCAGGTGATCATTTTTAGTTCTCTTGAGACGTTACTTGGCAGAGAATGTTACAAAGAGCAGAAAGTAACTGGCACTAGAACAATAGAAGAGTTACTATGGTTGTTTGTGACCCCTGTTTTACAGAGGGGAGTCAGCACCAAGTCCACTCCTGTGACTCTGGTGCTGCCAGACACCCGCAACAAGTCTTACCTCATCAACGTCTTTGACACCCCAGGTTGGCACGTCGCTGTGTGTGGCACTTTGTGTGTGTGTGTGTGTGATGTTTTATTTATATATAATTATATAGCTAAAAAAAAGTTGGGGGCATCTTTTAAATATCAAAACCCAGGTCCTGTGTGCCCATGCACTTAGCACACGTTAAACCCAGTGACAACTTCGTTAGTCAAAATTGGTTAACTTCGATGTGTTGCACTTACTGGTTGACAAAGCTGTAAAAAAAACAATTTGCAAAGATAAATGAAAATCACTGATGGTGACGCTGAATGAACAACAAAACAATGAAGTAATTTGAACTGAAATGAGCAAAGTATTGAGTTTTTCGTTCTTCCTCTGAAGTGAAGTCTTTCGACTTGCATATCTGTTTTGCGCACAGCAATATATAATTCACTTTTTGTGCAACTATTGCTTGCAGCTTATGGCGGTGTCCTTTGTGTTTTGTACGAGGCTTCCCTTTATTGTATTTATGATAGTGTACACTTTTGTAAGATACATTTTGATTTTTACATAAAGATGCTGCAGTTTTTAGGTGACGGTTTACAGTCATGATTTGGTAAAGGTAAAGATGTGCCACCCCCCCCCCCCCCTGCATTTCTCGGTTGATTGCAATTTTCCCTTTTTTGCCTTTCTTACCAAACATAAAGCTGTATTTTATTAACCTTTTTGGAATACTAACCCTATCCCTAACCCTAACCCTAGCCCTACCCCCCCCCCCCCCCTATAAGACGGGAAAACGCAATGAACCACGACTGTGACAAATGGCGCTGTGTACTGCAATACATAGGGGGGGTCCTATTAGATAATGGCCTAGGGTTAGGGATAGGGTTAGTATTCCAAAAAGGTTATTAGCTAAAAAGGTTCATAAAATACAGCTTTATGTTTGGTAAGAAAAGCCAAAAACGGGACCTTTACCCATGATTTTTCTGGTGTTTTCATTTTCCCTCTTGTTTCTTGCCTTTTCAAGTTTTCATGCTAAAAGTCGTAAACGATTCATTCATCTAGGGGACATGGAAATAACTTTCAGTTCATGATACGCATTTGATTATACAGTGGAACCTCCCTTATAAAACCTTCAAAAATCATCCAAAATGAGGTCTTAAATGGGAGGGATTTGTATAAGGGAGGTAATTTTAATACTTACAAAGAAGGGCAATGTATCGGAGAAGTAGGTCTTAAGTGGGAGAGAGTATTATAACGGGGGGGGGGGGGGGGGGGGGGGGTTGTCTTATAAGGGAGGTTCCACTGAATGTATATTTTACATTTGAAATGCTATTTTGGTATGTTTATAAAAGAAATAAAGTGTATGAATAAGACCCTACAGGCATTCAATCTGAAAGCATCTGTTGTTTTCAGGTCATGTGAACTTTTCCGACGAAGTGACAGCAGCGTTCAGAGTCTCTGACGGTGCCATCATATTTGTGGATGCCGCTGAAGGGGTGAGTTTTATCATCTTCGTTTTTCTCTGTAGGCCAGTACTGTAGGAAAAATGAGCTTAACGTCCTCCAACCTGGTACAGGTACATATGAGATCAGGGTTTCTGAAAACGTAGAGATTGTGCATATTTGCAAGTCACAAGTCACACAATTTATTGTCCAAAAAACATGGATATACATCTGTGGTGGCACGTAAAACATAAACAGTGAATAAATAAGATCAACAGCTCAAATATTAAAATAGAACATTCACTCAACTGAACCCAAGCGCACACAAACCGCGCACACACACACACACACACTCCCTCCACCGCCCCCCTCACGCATAAGAGAGAGAGAGAGGGGGGGGCACAGAGAGAGAGAGAAGGGGGGGGGGGGGCAGAGAGAGAGAGAGAGAGAGTCTGAAGTGGAAATGACGCACATACACACACACACACACATGCGCGCAGCGTTTCATCTGATAATATACACAATAGATAAAACAAAAGCTTTACGCAATAAAAGCTCTCAAATCATCCCCAAGAATCACTAACCGCGCGTGAGATTTGCCGTTTAAAATTTCAAGTAGGGGGTGAGATGACGCATTAAAATGATGATTCATGCGTTAACACAGTCCTTAGTTTTCATTAAGCTAACAACGTTGCTCTTATTTATCTCGGCTTCTGCTACAAGCTGGAATCGCTAGCCTAGATCTGAAATTCTACACGATGGTACAGAAACTTGGAAAGCCCTAATCATTGAAAGCTCATTTCTCGTTGGCAGACCCTGTTTCGGCATTAATCATTTCATTCACTTGATAGGATTCCTTTGATCAAAGCGGCTTTTAAAGGTTGGCTACAATCCGGCAAGTGTAAAAGAAAACTTGATCACTATGGTACAAGTGCATGGTGGGTGAGAACATTACATGTGCGACTTTCAGATTACCCTGCCATGTGGGTAGCCACACTCCATCTTTGGGGGATTTGGGAGACTGATGATGTTATGCTAGGAGATTGCCATAGCTAAAGACAACCCCCACGTAGCTATGTGTAGCATGACAACATTTTGATGTAGCCTTGGTGTTCTAGCCTATGTTAATTGGTCTGACACAGCCTTAAGCCAAGGCGACAATGCTGGAGGTGAGTGCCTGAGTTGCACGAAGTGACGGGGGTTTCAGGTGATGCTGATCATGCACGCCCTTCAGGAGGGCCTGGCCCTCACTCTGTGCATCAACAAGGTGGACCGCCTCATGCTGGTGTGTGTTTCAGGTGATGCTGATCAAGGTGGACCGCCTCATGCTGGTGTGTGTTTCAGGTGATGCTGATCAAGGTGGACCGCCTCATGCTGGTGTGTTTCAGGTGATGCTGATCAAGGTGGACCGCCTCATGCTGGTGTGTGTTTCAGGTGATGCTGATCAAGGTGGACCGCCTCATGCTGGTGTGTGTTTCAGGTGATGCTGATCAAGGTGGACCGCCTCATGCTGGTGTGTGTTTCAGGTGATGCTGATCAAGGTGGACCGCCTCATGCTGGTGTGTGTTTCAGGTGATGCTGATCAAGGTGGACCGCCTCATGCTGGTGTGTGTTTCAGGTGATGCTGATCAAGGTGGACCGCCTCATGCTGGTGTGTGTTTCAGGTGATGCTGATCAAGGTGGACCGCCTCATGCTGGTGTGTGTTTCAGGTGATGCTGATCAAGGTGGACCGCCTCATGCTGGTGTGTGTTTCAGGTGATGCTGATCAAGGTGGACCGCCTCATGCTGGTGTGTTTCAGGTGATGCTGATCAAGGTGGACCGCCTCATGCTGGTGTGTGGTGATGCTGATCAAGGTGGACCGCCTCATGCTGGTGTGTGTTTCAGGTGATGCTGATCAAGGTGGACCGCCTCATGCTGGTGTGTGTTTCAGGTGATGCTGATCAAGGTGGACCGCCTCATGCTGGTGTGTGTTTCAGGTGATGCTGATCAAGGTGGACCGCCTCATGCTGGTGTGTGTTTCAGGTGATGCTGATCAAGGTGGACCGCCTCATGCTGGTGTGTGTTTCAGGTGATGCTGATCAAGGTGGACCGCCTCATGCTGGTGTGTGTTTCATGCTGATCAAGGTGGACCGCCTCATGCTGGTGTGTGTTTCAGGTGATGCTGATCAAGGTGGACCGCCTCATGCTGGTGTGTGTTTCAGGTGATGCTGATCAAGGTGGACCGCCTCATGCTGGTGTGTGGTGATGCTGATCAAGGTGGACCGCCTCATGCTGGTGTGTTTCAGGTGATGCTGATCAAGGTGGACCGCCTCATGCTGGTGTGTGTTTCAGGTGATGCTGATCAAGGTGGACCGCCTCATGCTGGTGTGTGTTTCAGGTGATGCTGATCAAGGTGGACCGTCTCATGCTGGTGTGTGTTTCAGGTGATGCTCAACACGGAGCGGCTGATCAAGCACGCCCTGCAGGAGGGTCTGGCCCTCACCCTCTGCATCAACAAGGTGGACCGCCTCATGCTGGAGCTCAAACTGCCGCCCACGGACGCCTACTTCAAGCTGCGCCACATCGTGGATGAGGTCAACGCCATCATCAGGTCACTGCTGTGTTTCGATTTTGTTGTTGGACATTTTGTGTGTTCTTGTTGGGCTTTAAACCCCTTCACTGCCAGAGAAAAATTGAATTCTTAATTATAAAATTTAAAAGAGGCCTGTTAGACTCAATCTGAGAAAATTGTATAGAGGTATATATTCCTGACTTGTCTAAGAAAACAACCAGCATTCCAGGACCAGGACATCAAAAGTTATGACATCACCAATGACATCACACACCCCGTAGTAGACACGGGGCAGGCAGTGAAGGGGTTAATGCAATACACATTTTACCAGCTGAAACAGTAGTATGCAGATGTGCATGTATGTCAAATATAGGGCTAATATATAAGACTGGCCATCTGATACACCGGTACCGGAGGAGATCTTATGTCCTTTGGAGTCTTCAACTTACTGCAGTCTTTGTTCGTGACTCTGGCA
This sequence comes from Phymorhynchus buccinoides, assembly GCA_017654935.2. NCBI lineage: Eukaryota > Metazoa > Mollusca > Gastropoda > Neogastropoda > Raphitomidae > Phymorhynchus > Phymorhynchus buccinoides. The sequence goes on from CM065683.1 coordinate 68,997,226, forward strand.
TCCATGTCTGAGCGATTGAAGAAGAATAAAAGACTCGATCAGAAAGGAGAATAAAAGATTACCAATTGAGGCCATTGAGTATTATGCCAAGCTCACTGTTTCCATTTTATAAAGAGATGTTATAAATCTGTTGTTTTATATAATATGCATATTTGGGGCCAAACAAATTCTACGCCAAGACTCCCACTGATTTTACATCGAAGACTACAGCACCAGAACTACTTGTCCCTAAGAGCAACTGCTATGAGGACGTAAAACCTACAATAAAACAATTGAAAACATATACTTTTTAAAAAAAGAACGGAGACAGCTGAAGACTAGTGAAGTTTATATTGGGTAAGGCCTCTTTTTTCCCTCGTTCACATTTCTATGTTCATAAATCACAGAGGAAATCCTTTTACACTGATTAAAGCTGTGGAGAGATACAGTGGTGACCTCCAGAGAGGACAGTTCTTGCCGATGATTTGAGTGTGAATGTATTTAAACCTTGTGCACTAGCTATTCAGCCTGCAGACTGCAATAACAGACTGCCAGTTCTGATAGAGAGTACTGGTTTTTATTAGGGATTTAAAAAAACCCACCTGACTCTCTAATGCTTGTAAATGCTTTGCAATATGGCATTTGCCACGAGTGTTCGTTCTCTATACTAGACTACTAATGGGAGGTAAGTGGAGGTGGGGGGGGGGGGGGGGGAGGGAGGTGTGTGTGTGTTCAGATCCGGGACTTGAAGCCTTCCACTGAGGCTGATGTCATTGCCTCAGGTGGGAGGGAGTTCCACTCTCTGATGGTCCTGGGAAAGAAAGAGAATTTCTTGTAGCTTGTTTTGCAGGACGGCAGGAGATGTGTCGACTGATGTGATTATCTTGTCTGTGGAGTTGGGGAAAGGGCTGTAAGGGGTATTGATGGAGATGTCCCCGTGGTGAAATTTGTAGAAGGTGGATAGTCTGGAAGCACATCTTCTGTCAGCGAGTGGAGTCCAGTGAAGCTGGGTGTACATTTCTTCCACGCTGGATGTCTGGCGATGCCTGTTCACCACCCAGCAGGCAGCCCTTCGCTGTACCTTCTCCACTCGGTGTAGAGTGGTACAGAGGTAACACGTTCGCCTTGTGTCAAGTAAACCTGAGTTCGAACCTGGTTACAGAGGATTTTTCCTGTCATTTTGCACTAGGCCTTACGGTCTGAACGTGGAGTCTTTCGGATGAGACGATAAACCGAGGTCCCATGCACTTAGCACACATTAATCCCAGTGGCAATGAAAAAGTTGTCATTTGGTCAAAATTTACCACCATCACCACCCCCTTTCCTTCCTCATCGGTCGCATGCATGAATTTTTTTATATTTAAACTGGGTGGCACGCCTCTGGCTGTGACGCGTTCTCCAGGTAGGAGCAACCCAAATTTCACAGAGATGCCTCTGTGACTATAAAGTACCTAATACTCTACCAACATTTTTTGCTGTATAGGGGTCCCATAAACCCCTTCATTGACTCATAAATAATTTTTATATTGATAGGGAAAGTGAATGGAGGTCTGTGGCGGACAATTTGTCGGGCGCAGGGCGGAATAAGTACCGTCATTTTTGGACTATAAGGCAATTTGTTTTCTCCAATTTCGACCTATGCGCCTAATAAGCGAGGGCGCCCTATTAGTGAACAAAATCGTGAGAAGAGAGGCAATGATTGCCATACTCAGTACAGTCTAGAGGCAATGATTGCCATACTCAGTACAGTCTTCTGTGAGTCACAACATCAAAAGTGGTAACGAGTCGCCGATACGACGAATACTCACGATAAAATGCTTCAAAATCCCTATTATCATCCGAGATACAGTCCAACATATTTCATAGCCCTTCATTGGATGTAAAAAGCATCGTAGAGCTTAAAATGTCATAATTCTACCAGTTTTCGCGAAGAAAAGTCCCAAAACAACAACTGGAAGTCGCAAAAAGAGAAATTTGATTATTTGAGAAGGGAGTCAACTCGTTTATGACAGCAGTAATGGCGGTTGGTAAGCGTTTACAGGATGTGTACGGGCTTCAAACTTCGACTTTCTTTTGCAAGGTGTGTATCACCTTATAAACGAGGGCGCCTTTTACTTTATTTTTTTTCTCCAGATTTTTCTTGAAAATTGCCCTATTCGCCTTATACACCTAATGATCCGAAAATTACGGTAAACAGCCTCTCTGCTGACTTCAATTTGGCTGTGTTTCTGTTTCAGCATGTACGCAGAGGACGAAACCTCTTCGCTGGTGTCACCTGTGCTTGGCAACGTGTGCTTTGCCAGCTCCTACTATCGCTTCTGTTTCACCCTGCGTTCGTTTGCACACATCTACGCCGACACATTTGGTGAGCTCTTTCTTCATTGTTGCTTTGCTTTTTGTTTGGTGAAATATTCCAACGACACCTTTGGTGAGCTCTTTCTTCATTGTTGCTTTGCTTTTTGTTTGGTGAAATATTCCGACGACACCTTTGGTGAGCTCTTTCTTCGTTGTTGCTTTGCTTTTTGTTTGGTGAAATATTCCAACGACACCTTTGGTGAGCTCTTTCTTCGTTGTTGCTTTGCTTTTTGTTTGGTGAAATATTCCAACGACACCTTTGGTGAGCTCTTTCTTCGTTGTTGCTTTGCTTTTTGTTTGGTGAAATATTCCAACGACACCTTTGGTGAGCTCTTTCTTCGTTGTTGCTTTGCTTTTTGTTTGGTGAAATATTCCATCAATAATCCACTACAGTGATCTCTCCATCTCTTCTCTCTGTCACTGTTCGTGTGTGTGTACAGTGTGTGTGTGGGGGGGTGAGAGAGGGAGAGTGCATTGTTGTGCAACTAACAAGACAGTTAACAGTGTATTTTGTTAACACTTAAAAAAACGACTACAGTACAATTATATAAACGCCCTTAATAACATTTCTATTGATTGTCAAAGACCTTAAAAAGTTCTTGCTTCTTTTTATTGTTAGTGTTTTCTTTTCTTCTTCAGTTTATGAATATGATCATTATTTAGTTAATCACAAAACTAAGTACTCGTATATCATTTATTTACAGATCTCCCTTCACCTTAGCTAAGCAGTGGAGAGATAGTGCAATCAAACACTCTAGGTCTAGTGAGTATACTGTGTATATCATTTATTTACAGATCTCCCTTCACCTTAGCTAAGCAGTGGAGAGAGATAGTGCAATCTGAATCAAGCACTCTAGTTTTGTTGCACCAAACGTTTGGAATTCTCTCCCTGACCAATCAATACCGTAGAACAGCCAGCGTCACAGCAATGCTCCAGAGGCTTGACTGGAGCTCCCTGCAGCAACGCCGCCAGGTGACAAGACTCGCCATGCTGTATAAAATACAAAATGACATGTTGAGCGTCAATAAGAACAGACTTGTCCCCCAACCAGAGCGGCAGCGCAGAGGACACACACTGCAATTCCTTGTCCCCCAATGTCGAACACAATACCGACAGAGTTCCTTTTTCCCACGTACCATCAGGGAGTGGAACATCCTACCTTCAGCAGCAGTTGAGGCCAGAACTCCAGAGAGCTTCGCGACTAGAGTCTGGGAGCACCTGACTGGAATACCTCCTGCTGCAACCGCCACGTCTGATGGCCCCACTCTGGGGACGTCAGACTAACAAGCACCAACAGCCCCCCCCCCTCTCCCTTCCCCCCCTCTCCCATCCCCCCCTTTGGTCCCCCATCTTCCCCCACCCCCTCCTCCCCTCTTCCAACAACCCAACGGATGAACAGTTTCCTAGTTTTCGTATGATCTGTGCTCTCTCTGTTGTTTTGTTTCTTCTCAGGCCTTGAGCCTTTCTTCCGGCAAAAGTGATCTCGAACCTCCCCGGTTCCGTGGCATAATAATCAAAGTGTTGATTGTGGCCACGTACAGTCAAGAAGAAGAAGACCATACCCGTAACCAGTCCACTCTTCCTTCCTTCAAGTCCCAACTAAAGACCCACTTCTTCAGGAAAGCTTTCTCTCTGCAAAGTCTATGATCCTTTCCCCACTCTTGTTTTCCAGCTCATTGAAGACGTTGAGTATGAGGTTAACGCATGCGCGTGTGTGTATGGGGTTGGGGTGGTGGTGTTGAAGGGAGGTGGGTGTTAGTGTGTTGTGTTATGATTATATGCAATGCATTCTCTAATATGTATTCATTTTCATAGAGATGTATGGTGAGGATACATGAACCAGTTTGTTAGAAATGTTTGTACGAATGGTGAGTGAAAAGCGCATTGAGTTGCTTTGCAAGATTATGCGCTATATAAGCATTATTAATTATTATTATTATTTAGTTCTATTGAGTATGCTGTGTATATCATTTATTTACAGATCTCCCTTCACCTTAACTAAGCAGTGGGGAGACAGTGCAATGATACACTCTAATTCTGTATGCTATGTATATCATTTATTTACAGGTGATGTCGATGAGAAGAAATTTGCTCAGAGGCTGTGGGGAGATGTCTATTTCAACATCAAAACGTGAGTTCTCTTTTCAACAGTGAAATTAAAACTTGTCTGTTTTTTATTTTAAAAGTTTTCTATTCCTGAGTTTTTGAAGTCTGTATCACTACCTGTTCTCATTTACCTTTGCACTTCTTTTCTCAGCTGTATGCAATGTTTAAAAAAGGAAGTTTGCTTGCTAAGAATTATTCCTGAATGCGTGAATTAAAAAAACAAAATTAAAGCCATTTAGAATGGTATAACTGAACGCAGAAGAAGAATGGTATAACTGAACGCAGAAGAAGAATGGTATAACTGAACGCAGAAGAAGAATGGTATAACTGAACGCAGAAGAAGAATGGTATAACTGAACGCAGAAGAAGAATGGTATAACTGAACGCAGAAGAAGAATGGTATAACTGAACGCAGAAGAAGAATGGTATAACTAAGAGAAGTCATAGTTGGGGGTGACACATTGTCATACAAGGGGTCATCCGCTTAGTTGCATCAGTTATATTGTTCAACTGAACAAAGTTGCTATTCCGGTCATGTGGTGTGTTTATTATAGGAGGGTCATGTGCTTGGATATTATGGGTTAAATTCTATTCAAAAATGTAAGCCTCAACCTATGCAATTGCCAGAATTGGCATTTATGAATGACTGTATGCTTATATTCAGACCTGCCTACTGCTACGATTTGGCCGTAGCAGCTATGAAAAATAAAGCTTTGCTACGGAGCTACGGCAACCTTAACATTGCTACAGAAAAAACAAAATTGCCGCCGCATTTTATTTTTGCTTATGCCGTTCCCGGTTTTGTCTGTTTCTAAGAGCAGACGCCGTATCACGCGCGATAACCTAGTCACTTCCGTTTTTATGAAAGTGACCGCATGCGTTCTTATTACTTTCTCTGGGGGGAAAATGGCGGACTCCAGCAGCAGTAGCGATTCGGGAGATGTTTCAAACGAAGAAAAACGAACCCAAACCAGAAAACGAAAATCATCTGGCACACCATCTTGTTCTAAGAAAAAACATCGGCCTGCCGCACAAGTTTTCAAAATAGCTTACACGGAGGAGTGGCCTTGCATCGTCAGAAGTTGACTCGGTGCGAACCATGCTCACTCAGTCACTGCAGTGCAACCTCTGCCATGCGGACTTCTCTGTGGTAGATACGATTGCCATCAACACGTTCAATCGGCGAAACATAAGCAGTGCGTTTCGGCTCAGGAAGAGAACAAATCGATTGCCGTTGTTTGTGGATGCTACGGAAAAATTTGCCATGCTACTGAAAATTGATGGCTGGGCTACTGATTGGGAAAATTCCAAGTAGGCAGGTCTGATTATATTACTCAGTATTTTTATGTTGTTAATAATATTTCTTGAACGTTACATATACTGCAAGTTTATGTGTTTTGGGGATAGGATTTCTTCAAATAAGCAAGCATTGCCGATCACGGATAACATCGTTTTGACTTGTTTTTACCCCTTACCCACATTTTAAAGTCCAGTGCATTAGTACCTGCTGGAGTTTGTGAATATCAATGAAAAGGCTTGTAAAGAAACTACATTGAAGATATAGTTTATTAAATGTTCTATAATAATCTATGCATTATTCTCTGCTTCAGTCGCAAGTTCAGCAAGAAACCCTCACCCAGTTCCTCTCAGCGTTCTTTTGTGGAATTCATTCTGGAGCCTCTCTACAAAATCTTTGCCCAGGTATGTGAAAGGAAGGTAGCTGCAATTGACCTGTTGAAACGGAAAGAAGAACAAACTCAATCTTATGGTTTTGATACAGACAGGGCTGACTACCTGTAAGAGAGGTCTCGCAAAAATCATGAAGGAATTGGCCTTGAAGTGCACTCCCCTATGGTTTTGGCAACTGATTAATTTTGTTTTTAATGTTCATATTTTTGTGTGTTCTTGCTTGCCATACACAACACTTTTTATGGTATCCATCTGCATGTGCAGTCTTAAGGAACTGGATGTGTTGGTTTTGTGCAGGTCGTGGGCGATGTGGACGAGTGCCTGCCTGGGGTGTGTGAGGAGCTGGGGGTGCACCTGACCAAGCAGGAGCAGAAGCTCAACATCAGGCCCCTGCTCAGGCTCATCTGTCGCCGCTTCTTTGGCGACTTCACTGGTGAGTGCCAATATTAGCTGAACATCAGGCTCATCTGTCGCCGCTTCTTTGGAGACTTCACTGGTGAGTGCCAATATTAGCTGAACATCAGGCTCATCTGTCGCCGCTTCTTTGGCGACTTCACTGGTGAGTGGCAATATTAGCTCAACATCAGGCTCATCTGTCGCCGCTTCTTTGGAGACTTCACTGGTGAGTGGCAATATTAGCTGAACATCAGGCTCATCTGTCGCCGCTTCTTTGGAGACTTCACTGGTGAGTGCCAATATTAGCTGAACATCAGGCTCATCTGTCGCCGCTTCTTTGGCGACTTCACTGGTGAGTGGCAATATTAGCTGAACATCAGGCTCATCTGTCGCCGCTTCTTTGGCGACTTCACTGGTGAGTGGCAATATTAGCTGAACATCAGGCTCATCTGTTGCCGCTTCTTTGGAGACTTCACTGGTGAGTGGCAATATTAGCTGAACATCAGGCTCATCTGTCGCCGCTTTGAAGACTTCACTGGTGAGTGCCAATATTAGCTGAACATCAGGCTCATCTGTTGCCGCTTCTTTGGAGACTTCACTGGTGAGTGGCAATGTTAGCTGAACATCAGGCTCATCTGTTGCCACTTCTTTGGAGACTTCACTGGTGAGTGCCAATGTTAGCTGAACATCAGGCTCATCTGTCGCCGCTTCTTTGGCGACTTCACTGGTGAGTGGCAATATTAGCTCAACATCAGGCTCATCTGTCGCCGCTTCTTTGAAGACTTCACTGGTGAGTGCCAATATTAGCTGAACATCAGGCTCATCTGTCGCCGCTTCTTTGGCGACTTCACTGGTGAGTGGCAATATTAGCTCAACGTCAGGCCCCTGCTCAGGCTCATCTGTCGCCGCTTCTTTGGCGACTTCACTGGTGAGTGGCAAAATGATCTTGCCATAGTAACTTTTTTCTTCTTTAACACAGATGAACCTCCCTTTTAAGACCTTGAAAAATCATCCAAAATAAGGTCTTAAGTGGGAGGGAGTTGTATAAGGGAGGTAATTTTAATACGTATAAAGAAGGGCAATGTATCAGAGAAGTAGGTCTTAGCCCCTTCACTGCCAGAGAAAAACAGAAAATTATTGATTTTCTTATTATAAAATTTAAAAGAGCCCTCAATCTCAGAAAATGGTCTAGAGATGTATCTTTCTTGACTTGTCTAAGCCAAAAACCATCATTCCAGGGCTATAACATACAAAGTTATGACATCACCAATGACATCACACTCACTGTAGTAGACACAGGACTGGGCAGGGAAGGGGTTAAGTGGGAGAGAGTCAAGGGTTGATAAGGGAGGTTCCAATGTATTACCAAATATTACCATATTTTACAGATTATAAGGCAATACTTTTTTTTTTACTAGACTGCGCTGTATGAAATAGCAATGTAGTAAGAAAATGTAACAACAAAAACTGAATTTGTGTCAATATTTGAGAGGTGCACCTATAGTCTGAAAAATATGGTATCCCTCTCTTGAAGATGGCAAACGGGCGTGCGTTTCTTTATTTTCGTTGTCTCGGGGTGTACAAGTTTTCTTGCTTCACATCAGGTAGGTTTGTATTGCTGGTTGTGTGCTAGTAAAACTTTGTTTGAATTTCCATCAACACATTCCAATTTCGGAGAAGCTCAAAGGAGAAATATTTGGAAGATTTTTTTGAAGAAAAAAAGGCAGGAGAATGGGCCAATAAGGCAGAAGTAGATAACAGTAAGCAAAGGAAAAAAAGGCAGAGTCAAAGAGAGTGACAGATTAGAGGAAGTTGTTTTACAAGCACAGAACTTCCAGAAGGTGGGGGAACTATTTGTACGAAAGACCCCCCGGGATCCCCACGGGAAAGACTATGTATCTAACTCAAAAATCAAAAAAATCGAAATACGATGTTTTTGAATTTCACCAACGATATGGTTTTCTGTTTTCCAGGGCTGGTGGACATGTGTGTGGAGCACGTTCCCTCCCCTGTGGACAACGCGCGGAGCAAAGTGGAGCACACCTACACCGGGCCCTCGGACACAGACCTGGCCGAGGAGATGTTCCGCTGCCAGGCAGACGTACGTGTCGTGTCCTAAAACGCTGCTGCTTTTTTGTATCACAGTTGATCACCTTGCTTGTCTGTGCAAGGATGCAACCTTGCCTCGGATACCAGGCATCGCCTGTTTTTCAAAATTTTGACCACAAAAAAAAAAATTTGATTCAAAGTTCAAGGGGAAAAAAGTGTTGAATTATCACTTTACAAGCCTGGAATAAGCTTCAAATTGAGTATGATTTTGCTTTTTTTCTTCATGAGGCATTCATATATAAAAATAAATAAAAAAAAAAAAAAAAAAAAAACTCCCCCCTGACCCCGCCCCTGTACCCTGTACCCTGTCAGGGGCCTGGGTGGCCCCAGGACCCTGCCTTGCATGAGAAAAATTATGTTTTTACGTCCTCTCGGTCATAGGGACACAGATGGGGCATTTTGAAATACAAAGATGGTGGGAACGTTACTGGGACAATGCCCAGAGGCAGTGCAACACCAGTAAAGTCCACGATGTTAAAAACAAATCAGATATGTGTATCGGTAACCACGCTCGAGTAAAACCTCATCGTGCTAT
>CM065683.1:69006895-69039395 GCA_017654935.2 Phymorhynchus buccinoides
TGAACTTCCATCCCTTCAGCAAAGGCGCCATGCATCACCTCCGCCTGACCATGCTCTACAGAGTGGTTGAGGGGTTAGTACCGGCCTTACCCCCTGAAGACTTCATCACTTATCACAAATCGAGCAGACTGATAAGATCCGGACTTCCTTATATCGTCGAACCCAATCAGATCTTCAGTTAGAAACAACAACAAAGCAATAAAAGTTCCCTCCTCAAACACCGACCAGTTCAAAAACTCTTTCTTTGTTAGAACACCAACAGAGTGGAACCATCTGAATAACAGCACCGTCCAAGCCAACTCCGTTGAGGCCTTCAAAAGACAGCTAACAGTCAACCAACATAAATAAACCGCCTCTGCGCAATCTCTCCCCGTCGCAGTTATGCCAGACTACTGGATTGTAGCGACGTATTTGAAAGAAGAAGATTAGTGGCTTAGAGAGTATTCAACAGGCAATATGAGTTAAGAAACTCATCAACACTGAAAGCCTTGATAGCTCATTGGTAGAGTGTCTGTCTGTCATGCCAATGGTTCCGGGTCCGATTCTCGGCACGGGCACTTTTTTTATATATATTTTTTAGTTGTATCCATTAACGATAGTTTCATTTGTACTTTAAAATTGTGTTGTGTGTATGTGTGTGTGTCTCTGTTTTTGTGCATGCGTGTGGTGTGTTGTGTGTGATCTGTGATGCTTGCAGCTGCAAATGTTTACTTGTTGAAAGTGTGCTTGTCCGTTTTGTATTGCTAGATGAAATTATGGGTGGTAATGCTTCACATTCTTAAAACTTCCAAATAAACAGACAATCTCTAGATGTAGAAATACATGTAGGACCCAAATGATTGTCACATCAGAATAATGCACCACCCCCACCCCACCCTCCCCCTGCAAACAAAGGGAAACAAGAACTACTCACATTGCAGACTGTACATCCCGATTTCTCTCCCTTTATTGTCCTCATTTCCACATCTCATTATTCAATTACAAGTTGCTACCTCCGAAAATGAGGTTATGTCTTTGACATTGATTGTTTGCTTGTCTTATTTTAAACAAAACATATTTCTGCAATTTGTATAACACAGTTTTATACATAGTTTGGCAAGTCTGGTGAATAGATACACGCCTTTTTGTGTTCATGAAACAGCTGTGTACGTTTATAAATGCATGTATTGTCCATAGAAAGCTCTTTCTAATCAAATAAAGTCTATATTTAGACTACACCTTGGCTTAAGGCTGTGTCAGACCAATTGACATAAGCTAGAACACCAAGGCTACATCAAAATGTTGTTATGTTCTGCATAGTTATGCAGGGATTGCCTTAGCTTAGCCATGACAAGTTCCTAGCATAACAATCATCAGTCTCCAAAATCCTCCGAAAGTCGGAGTGTGGCAGCCCACGTGGCGGGGTAATCAAAAACGTTCACACGCGTAATGTTCCCAGCTGTGGTTGATGGACTTGTACCACAGTGTTCAAGTGCTTCCGCTGTTGGGATGATCCCTGGAGTCTTTTAGCCAGGTACGACAACAACAACATATTTAGATTACATGTGCGAGTTTTTGTGCATACTATACTAAACATCAAGCACCCATCAATATTAATCATTACTAAAAATAATACAACAAACAACTACACACAAGTTGTAGTGTTTTATTCATAAGAGACAAAGCAAAACTACTGGATATTTCGGTGAATGCCTTTATTAAAAATAATAATCAAAACCCAAGTTTTGAACATTTAAAAAAAAAAATTGTTTGTTTTGCTATCATAGGACTGATACTGAATACATTGACAAACTATGCCTGTATATTTTTTGCATACATTTTGCAGATAAATTTCTTGGCAATTGATATCGATTTTTAGAAAAAAAAGCATAAAAACAATCATGGTGAATGAATTGAGGTCATCAGTTTATTTTCACAAAACAAATCAAACTAAATTAAGACAACATGCTCTCTGTTGAACACACAACAACACACACACACACAAATACACACACACACACCTACACACACACGATATACACACACACACACTATACACACACACTTTTAACACACCTACATCACACACACCCACACACCTACACACATAAGCGCTAAATAAACACACAGTCCACAACACACACACTACACACACACACATCTGCAACATCATGACTTGTCAATTCCTTTGAGCTTAGAGAATCTGTAGAAGTGAAGTCCACCACAATGTCCAGTCTCTCTTCCTGTGGAAATTACCACCACAACACACCACACTACACAAACACCCAACACTACACACATCATGACTTGTCAGTTCCTTTGAGTTTAGAGAATCTGTAGAAGTCCACTTCAATGTCCACAGTCTTCTTCCTGTGGAACTTACACGACACACACACATGACACGCACACACACTACACACATCATGACTTGTCAGTTCCTTTGAGTTTAGAGAATCTGTAGAAGTCCACTTCAATGTCCACAGTCTTCTTCTTGTGGAACTTACAACATAAGACACACAAAATAACACACACACACATGACACGCACACACACTACACACATCACGACTTGTCAGTTCCTTTGAGTTTAGAGAATCTGTAGAAGTCCACTTCAATGTCCACAGTCTTCTTCTTGTGGAACTTGAGGGTGTTGGTCAAGTCGAAGCGCAGCTCAGCTATCACCTCCACCTCCACTCCCCAGTCACCAGCCTTCTTCAGGATGTGCTGCACAGAGAACAACTCTGTCATGTAATCACTGACTAGAGTGGAGTTCTGTTACATCATCTTTATCATCTTCAATTGTCATCAACCAGCGTTTAAGCAGATGATTCAAGTCTTGGGACACTTTACGTTTAGTTTACCTCAGTGTACTTGATATGATCTGGATCGGCAGGTTTACAGGAGCTGTGTTTAGACAAGCATGATTCAAGTCTTGGGACACTTTACGTTTACTTCAGTGTACTTGATATGATCTGGATCGGCAGGTTTACAGGAGCTGTGTTTAGACAAGCATGCCTGGGGGGTCCCACTCCCACAGGATCATCCGTAAATCTCAATTCATTTTTCTCTTCCTTCATATTGTTGTCTGCTTTTAGAACTTTTAGTTTCTTTTCCAATAAAATGAAAGTGCACAACAACAATGATGCACCCAGGATCAAGTGACAGGACAAACTGTCCTGAGATGAGAGAAATCAACAGGGCAATGTCCTGGCACTTGCATAAATCTATAAGACAAAGCGTGCCAGTGTTAAAAATGTAATCAGACATCTGTCCGGACAGGGGAGAACACAATAGGACAGTTTCGTCAATTTTATAATAATAATAATAATAATGAATATTTATATAGCGCAATTCGCTCATGAAACAAGACTTAAACCTGTATAAAATAGCAATGAGTAAATTGCGCACAATTTTAATAGGTGAATGTCCTATGACCGGGGCCACAGGGCATCACTGTTAAATTGAAATCTACACATACACTTTATGTACCTACCTGTCTGGTGGAGGTCTTGTGAAGGGAGTACACGGCTGTCCGTGCCAGGGACAAGCCAGCCTGGAGAAACGCCATGTCGATTCCTGCACACAACAGATTACAAAGAACAAAAAGTTTCTTCACATATTTCTTTGTAAAATGTGGATATAAACAAAGAAAAGTGTAAGCGTCATAATAATAGTGAATGAAAATCTGCTTAACGTCCTCCGGTCTGGAACAGACACATATGGGACATTAGTAGATATAAAGATGGTGGGAACGATCCTGGAGGCAATGCCCGGAGGAAAGTCCTGAATTTAAAAAAAAAATTATAATAATAAATTATAATACATAATAATAATAACAGTATATTTGTATAGCGCTTTACCTCAAATGAGCCCAAAGCGCTTTACAACCAAGTGTTCATCAATAAGCTGACAACAAAAATAGTATGAAAGAATGACACAAGCCAGCAACAACACATGCACAAAGCAGCACTCACAGACACACACAGACACCACCACCCCACACACACACAGTGGTACATTGACACACACACCACACATAGACAAAGACTCATGTGAGTCAAGTTCTAGACAAAGTACAAATTCGGAACAGCACATTTGTTTAACCAGGCTGACAAAAATGTCAGTCCATGTCTTTTCCTTTGCCTCACTGCCAGAGCCCCCCCCCCCCCCCCCCCCCCCCCCCCCCCTTCTCTCTCTCTCTTTGTTCTATAAATCAGACTATAACAAAAATGTTTGGCAAATTTGCACATGTTATCAATCAACCCAAAACCGAAAATATGGTACCAGATTTCACCTTCAGAAATGGTGTATAACTCACAAAGACAAGCGTACATTTCATCCATTGCCTGTCTTTCTTTAAAAACGTGACAATACACAGAATTCAATAAAAGTTTCAATCTATGAACTGCAGTCATCATTACTTTTGTTGTACAGTGAAACCCGTTTAGTACGAATTCCAGGGGAGAGGGCCAATTTACTCGTTGTAAGCATTGCTCGTTCAAACCATTTTATCGATTTTGGCAACCCTGACGAACCTATCAATCGGTCCTCACATCTACTGTGATGTGCGTGTTGGTAAAGTGTGAAAAAGACAGAAAAACGGAAACAACACACTTACCCAACAAAGCATGGTTGTAAGCCCAGTATCCTGTATCCATAGGGTTTTCAATGCCGATTACATACACTTTAAAACAGTTTATTATCACACGATAACATCAAAAACATAAAATCCACACACGCGCTTTAAGAGAAAGTTAAAATTTCCCGGAAGTCACAAGATCAGTGCGCAAAGAGTGAGTCCAGTGTCGTCTGCTTGCGCTGCAGACACCCAAGTTGTTATATCGGCCAATCAGAATGCCGCTTACATATCGAGGGGTCAGTCAAGATGGCGATGTTGTTGTCAGTGTGTTCTCGTTCTAGCCAGGTAGTTGTGCAAGAAAGCTTGACTTTGGGATGGCGGTGTGGTTGTAAGTGCGTTCTCGTTCTAACCGCGTAGTTTTTGCATAAAAGCTTGACTTTGGGAGTCAATAAATTGTACGTTATATGCAAGTTGCTCGTTGTAGCGAGCTCGTTGTATGCAGAATTATTTAACAAGGGAAAAGAAGGCTTGTGGTCGGGAATTTTGAAACCACTCGTTAAACACGGGCTCTCGTTTAAACCGTACTCGTACTAAATGGGTTTCCCTGTAATTGTTCAATTGTCCAGTTCACCAGTAGGGATACTGTATACTTTCGTACAAATAGTTCCCCCACCTTATGGAAGTTCTGTGCTTGCAATTTCCTCTAATCTGTCACTCTCTTTGACTGCCTTTTCCCTATCTACTATCTTTCTGCCTTACCGGTCCATTCTCCTGGGTTGTTTTTCAAGAAATTCTTACTAAAGATTTTCTTCAGCTGGGCCTATTTTTTAGGCGTATAAAGGCAGCATGACACATCTGCGCACATAATTGACAGGAAACTGTCTGAGCGATCGATGAAGAAGAAGAATCCCGTTCACCTGTACCTTCATTGTGCTTTGTCCCAAAGGGGGGGTTCATGACGACGGTGTCAAAGGCTCGATGGAGGCCGCCTGCCCCTTTCAGCAGATGGTAGACATCACACTGAACAAGATCCATGTTGCCAATCTCCAGCTCAGACAGGTTGTTGCTGCACACCTCCAGCGCATCTTCATCCACGTCCAAACCCAGGATGTAGCTGAAACAGACAGGAGAGAAAGAAAAGAAGCGAGGACAATTAGTATCTTGTTGATTAACTTTTGTAAGCATTTTCCATAGGCTTAACTCACTTGGGACTGGCTGAATTATTTCCCCTTGTTCTGTGAGGACTGGACATTTGACTAGGTTCGGAAAACAATCACCAAAAATAAGTTATGAAGAGTTAGGCATCGATATTTTCAGAAGATTAGCAACACCACGCACTAAACGTTCGTAAAATATCAGATTCCATACCTTCGTCATATGTCTCCTATTGACGGAAACAGCTAACACATAGAAAGAAGGAAAATTTCACATTCCGATCTTTGACCCCCTCTACAACCAAACCTGAATGTAAAGTCTGCAATGATTGGTTGATTTCAAGAGATGCAAGGTCAAGGCAAATTGAAAGTAGGTTATGATGTCGCACTGGAAAGCTGGTTACACACCAGAAATCAAAACCTCTTAAAAACTCTTATGAACCGGATCCGGGTCATTCGTCCTAAACGGTTGTGCGAGCCATGAGCCGGATGTGGCTCATTCGTCCCGAGTGAGTTAATAATATAAAAAAAAAGTTGAAAAATGAATTCCTTCAATGATGTTATGCAAAGAACCAAAACATACAACTTGAAGAAAGGAAAAACATGAAAGTGTCTTTTTTAAAGCAACCGGTTCAAATTCTATAAATGTTCATTGGATTACGTAGTCGTATTATGAATTTTATATATGGAATATCTTAAAACACTGTGAGCTTGGTCCGCCAAAGAACTGTCCACATAAACAATTATTATTGTTCACTACACACTCTGGGCAAAGCCTGTATATATATAATACTGGAATTACTTGCAAGACATGGGTGAAGGCTAAGTAGTTCAGGAATGCTCCTGAAATCAGGAATGAACAAAAAATGATTGAAACTGAATTTTCAGGAATGGCCATCTTGTTATCTGGAACAACGGTCTTACAAAATCAAAAGTGTTGTCTGCTGACATTGATGACAAACAGAAATATTTGGTATTTTTGGGGGGATATTTGGTATATTCCAGTTACAGAGACTTATGTCAGTGAAATTTGGAGTGCGCGTCGCCGCAAGCGCAACGTCTACCCAATTTTTTTTTTTAAATTGGGGGCAGACTTGGGAAACCTAGCTATCAATTTGGCCATACCAGGCAGCGGGATTTTTCCCTGCTCTTACCAACTTTCAACTGCCGTGGGATTTTTACGTGCGTAAAGCGCACGGGTCAGACTAGCTTTAATTCCCAATCCGAAGGACTCGACATTCAGTTCGATTTTCCTGTCAAACTAGAAAGAAAAGGCAAGGCCGGAATTCGAACCCTTGTCACTCGCGTTGCAGTCATGCATTACATTTGGCAGGCGAACGTCTTAACCACTCTGCCACCTTTCTCCTATGGCGATAGACATGCAGTACTAACCTCCACCACCCCTTCCCACTTGTATATACAGACACAATCCATACATGCAGCCACCACTTCAAGAATGGAGATTTGTTACTCAGGAATGGGAACATTCAGAGTCCATTGAAGTGTGTCATGAGATTTTGTTTCCACTTCCACCCATGGATTAAAAAAACTTGCTGCATAACAATAGGTTACTATTATTACTGTAATTATGTGTGTTTGTGTTCTCTCTCTCGATTTGTTTTTTCTCTCTCTCTCTCTTGTTATTTATGTCTCTCTCACTCTCTCTATTTATCCCCACCCTCTCTCTCTCTCCCACTCTCCATCAGTCTTTGCCTGTTTGTCTGTCTGTCTCTATGTGCATGAGGGGGGGGGGGGAGAGTGTAGCGGGGGTGCTTGCTGTCTGCGTGTGCTTGAGTTTTGCATGAATCTGATATTTTAATATGGAACTGTGATCTTTTATTTCTGTCTAACCTTTTACACACACATTTCCATTTTATTGGATGAATAAATATTGTGATTGTGGTATCCCAAAGCCCTACCTAGGAGATGTGACAAACTGCCAAAAACTACACACATTCCGTCATTCGCATGATGTTTTCAACTTTAATTTTTTTCCAACCTGAATGCAAATAATAAACGAAAATGTTAACAAACTATAGTTCAAATGAACAATCTGTTGCCCAAAAAATTGACATAATAAAAAATCGTATTCAAGAAATGATAAAATATATCAAATCAAACTAAAGAAATGTTTTTAAAAATATACCTGGCTCCAAGCATGCTGCACCCAATGCCGAGAACACCGCAGCCGACCCCCAGATCTGCCACCATCTTCCCTTCCACGTCGCCATAGCGGGTGTGCATTGTGTGCAGCATGCAAGCTGTATTGGTGGATCAAAACAAATGTACTGGCAAAGAATGAGAGGCAAAGACAGAATCTCTACTTTGATATTAGCATGTCTGCGTGCATGCATGCAAGCATGCGTGTGTGTGTGTGTGTGTGTCACTCTGTGTGTGTGTGCGTGTGTGTGTGTGTGTGTACATGTCACTCTGTGTATGTGTGTGTGTGCGCGTGCGTGCGTGTGTGTGAGTGTGTGTGTGCAATGCTTACAAGTAGGAACAAAGAATAAACTAGCCTCTTTTTCCATCGAGTCACTTCAAGTAGGTAACAATAATGATCATTCCCCTCTCTGACTGTCAAAAATTTAGGTGTTACTCTGTCTCTGGACAATACACTTTCAATGCAAAGTTTCCTGACTGAGACCCGTCAGTCATGCTACCATCAAATCCGTCATATTGGCTCTATTCATAAATATATCTCAGAGTCCGATGAAGCCACAGCAAAGCTTGTTACTTCCCTCATCCTATCTCGGTCTTGACTACTGTAATGCTCTTCTTTCTTGGATACTTGGTAGTTAAGTTTCACCCTTCGTCGCCATGATTGTTATAGTTTGACCGATTCGGTCATGGTAGACTACACTAATTTTCATGTAATGGTCTCCCCTCATTTTCTTACCAAAAATCGTCTATTCATCACCTGCTTCATTCAGTCTTGTTGTGTCTGCTTCTAAAAACTAAAACATGGGGCCAGGGGGGAACATTCGAGGTGTAGAGTGGTACGCTTTCACTTCGTGCACAGTAAACCCGAGTTTGAACCTGGGTACAGGGGATTTTTCCTCTCACTCTACACTAGGCCCAATGGTCTGAACATGGAGTCTTTCGGATGAGACGATAAACCGAGGTCCTGTGTGCCCATACACTTAGCACACATTAAACCCAGTGGCAACGAAAAAGTTGTCATGTGGTCAAAATTTAACACACACACCCCTTCATTCCACATCAGTCACACAAAGTCGAAATAATTTTTTTTTAAAAAGGGTGATGCGCCTCTGGCTGCGACGTGCTCTCCAGGTGGGAGTAACTCGAATTTCACAGAGACGCCTCTGTGACTAAAAAGTACCTAATACCAAAATTCAGGGATTACCCGCAATGTGAGGAGTGGTAGGATACTGCTCCAGCTTCACCTTGGGCTTCTCAAAGCCGTCCACGTCCTGGAGCCAGCTCTCCAGCTCCTTGAGCCGCACGGCTCGCCCTCCGCCTCTAGCAGCACACATGCCTTGTCTGAAGATCACGGCACACCTGAACAGACATTCACGTCCTGGAGCCAGCTCTCCAGCTCCTTGAGCCGCACGGCTCACCCTGCTCCTCTAGCAGCACACATGCCTTGTCTGAAGATCACGGCACCCCTGAACAAAGAGACATCTCTCCAGCTCCTTGAGCCGCACGGCTCACCCTCCTCCTCTAGCAGCACACATGCCTTGTCTGAAGATCACGGCACCCCTGAACAGAGAGACATCTCTCCAGCTCCTTGAGCCGCATGGCTCACCCTCCTCCTCTAGCAGCACACATGCCTTGTCTGAAGATCACGGCACCCCTGAACAGAGAGACATCTCTCCAGCTCCTTGAGCCGCACGGCTCACCCTCCTCCTCTAGCAGCACACATGCCTTGTCTGAAGATCATGGCACCCCTGAACAGAGAGACATCTCTCCAGCTCCTTGAGCCGCACGGCTCACCCTCCTCCTCTAGCAGCACACATGCCTTGTCTGAAGATCACGGCACCCCTGAACAAAGAGACATCTCTCCAGCTCCTTGAGCCGCACGGCTCACCCTCCTCCTCTAGCAGCACACATGCCTTGTCTGAAGATCATGGCACCCCTGAACAGAGAGACATCTCTCCAGCTCCTTGAGCCGCACGGCTCACCCTCCTCCTCTAGCAGCACACATGCCTTGTCTGAAGATCACGGCACCCCTGAACAGAGAGACATCTCTCCAGCTCCTTGAGCCGCACGGCTCACCCTCCTCCTCTAGCAGCACACATGCCTTGTCTGAAGATCACGGCACCCCTGAACAAAGAGACATCTCTCCAGCTCCTTGAGCCGCACGGCTCACCCTCCTCCTCTAGCAGCACACATGCCTTGTCTGAAGATCATGGCACCCCTGAACAGAGAGACATCTCTCCAGCTCCTTGAGCCGCACGGCTCACCCTCCTCCTCTAGCAGCACACATGCCTTGTCTGAAGATCACGGCACCCCTGAACAAAGAGACATCTCTCCAGCTCCTTGAGCCGCATGGCTCACCCTCCTCCTCTAGCAGCACACAATAGCCTTGTCTGAAGATCACAGCACCCCTGAACAAAGACATTCACGTCCAAATGCTTTGCCTCAGCCTGTGGATGAAAGTTCGTTTAACGCCCTCCGGCCTGGAACAGGCACACATGGGACATTATTAACTATAAAGATAGTGGGACGATCCTGGAGGTATTGCAATGTCCTGGGGCGCCACTGCCACTCTGTACATTGCAGTATCAGGTAAAGGTAAAGATGTGCCACCCCCCCTGCATTTCTCGGTTAATTGCAATTTTCCGTTTTTGCCTTTCTTACCAAACATAAAGCTGTATTTTATGAACCTTTTTAGCTAATAACCTTTTTGGAATACTAACACTGTCCCCCCACCCCCCCCCCCCCCCCCCCCCCCCCCACCCCCCCCCCCCCCCCCCCCCCCCCCCCCCCCCCCCCCCCCCCCCCCCCCCCCCCCCCCCCCCCCCAATATAACCCCCCCCCATAAGATGGAAAACGCAATGAACCACGACTGTGACAAATGGCGCCGTGTACTGCAATACATGGGGGGGGGGGGGGGGGGTGTCCTATTACATAATGGCCTAGCCTTAGGGTTAGGGATAGGGTTAGTATTACAAAAAGGTTATTAGCTAAAAAGGTTCGCTAGCATAGCTAAGAAGAAGAAGTATCATCTGCAAAGAGATGCCAACTTTACTTTTCCCCGGATCAGCCGGGGAAACTCGGGGCCCCACATGATGCATGCAAAGGAGTATTTGTATAAATTAGGGGACATGCATGACCGTAACTTCGTAAGGCCGCACATGTTGCATGCAACAACAAAAAAACGTACAAATTTCACTTTTTTGTAGGGTTAGGGTTTGGTAAATGGTTCAGATTAGATTAGATTAGATTAGAAAATAGGGATGACAAAAATAAAGAAAAGAAAGAGTGAAATGTGTGGTTGTCGCAAATACACACTCTCATAGCTATAACTCTCATAGCTATTTTTAAGAAAGGCACTAGAACAGATCCTGGAAATTATAGACCAGTAAGTTTGACATGTATAACTTGTAAGATACTTGAATCAATTATAAGGGATAAAGTTGTTCTTTATTTGAAAGAAAACAAACTATATTCAGATTGCCAGCATGGTTTTAGGCGCAGAAGGTCGTGTGTTACGCAATTACTTCAAGTCATGGAAAATTTTACAAAATGGTTAGATATAGGAGAGACGATAGACATAGTGTATCTTGATTTTAAAAAGGCGTTTGATTCCGTGCCACACGAAAGATTATTACTTAAATTGTCAGCATATGGAATTGATGGTAGACTTTTACAATGGATTAGAAGCTTTTTAACAAATAGAAAACAGAAAGTAAGAGTAAGTAAATCATACTCGGAACAAGCAGAAGTAATCAGTGGTATTCCCCAAGGCAGTATTTTAGGCCCAGTCCTATTCACCTATATTCATAAATGACTTGCCCGATGAAGTAAATAGTGAATGTAAGATCTTTGCTGATGATACAAAGCTATATAATACATCTGGTAATAAAGAAATACTACAGTCAGATTTACACTCTCTACAAGCATGGTCAGATAAATGGAATTTATATTTTAATGTCCAAAAATGCAAGGTAATGTACATAGGAAGGAAAAACCCTAAACATGATTATTACATGAAGCCGAACTGCACAACAAGTAAAATTAATATATGTGAAAACGAGAAAGACTTGGGAATAACTTTTGATCCAGCTTTGAAATTTGATACACATATACAGAAGGTAACCAGTAAAGCTAACCAAGTAATGGGATTAATCAAAAGATCATTTGACTATCTTCATCATAAGGATATATTTGTTAAATTATACAAGGCTATGGTTCGACCTCGCATAGAATATGGTAACTGTATATGGCATCCTAACCTAAAAAGACAATCAATAATAATTGAAAAAGTTCAAAGAGCCACAAAATTAGTTAAAGCATGTAAAAATATGTCTTACGAGGAACGTTCAAATTTTCTGAAATTACCATCCTTGAAGGGAAGAAGACTTAGAGGGGACCTTATTCAAACCTATAAAATTGTACATAATCTTGATGACACAAATTTCAATGACTTTTTCATAAAATGCACAGTAGACAAAACAAGAAATAGTGATGGTAAATTGTTTCTTAACAGATCTAATACTAACACCCGCAAAAACTTTTTTACTAACCGTGTTGTTCATATGTGGAATGATCTACCAATTAACATAAAGAATGCACCTAGTATTAATGAATTCAAAAATCTTTTGGACGAAAACCCAAATTTGATAACAAAATTTAAATGTTTTGATGAATAAATAAAAATAAAAAAATATATATATATATAATATATATATATATATATAGCAGAACAAAAAAAGAAGGAAAACTAACAAGAAAGAATGTAGACTATTCCCAATATTTCGGCTTTTGGCCTTGGACGCGGGACAGACAGTAGAACAAACTTGACGTAACAAATACAACACGTAACTTTTCTTGACGTCATTGTTGTGACCCACATTCTGTGTGTATAATTAGATTGTGTGTTGCAGTGTGTGTGTGTGTGTGTGTGTGTGTGTGTGTGTGTGTGTGTTTGATAATTCGTTTGGACTATTGAGTCCACATAATAAAAAAATGAAATAAAAATTAAAAAAAATGAATCCCCCAGTACAGTCTCCTATCTCTCTCTCTCTCTCTTTCTCTCTCTCCCTCTCTCTCCCTCTCACTCTCTCTCTCTCTCATATCCATGTCCGCTCTGTCCATCTCTGTAGTTATCACTTCCAAACTATGTAGAACTAACGCCAGATGTCTTAAGACCCTTTAGTTAAGAGAGTGGGCATGTATCATGGGTAAAGCATCTTCATTATAAACAAATTCAGCATCTCCACTATGATAATGCCAAGAGAGTGGGTGTGTAACCTGGGCCAAGCGCCTCCACTATAAACAAATAAAGCATCTCCCCTAGGAACAGGTCAAGAGAGTGGATCCTGGGTAAAGCATCTCCACTATAAACAAATAACACAGCTCGATGGAGAAATAACTGCCCTCTCAGACAATTCATTAGAGAGAGTTCAGACCCAGCGGAGCCATGATCTTCAGCTTGTCCATCCAGAACTTTTCACGACGGAGTCTGGACTCCTTGCTCTGGACAAAGACCTGTTTGAGGATGATGCATCTGACATTCTCACAGGAATGTCCGGCCAAAATATATATATATATATAAGCCATTCTCTTAAACTTAAAGATTTATCTTTTTATTAGTTTATTGATTTAAGAGACGCAAACCACTAAATAAATTCTGACAAGTCAAATTCATCGAGAAGGGGCGTAATAAGGGCCGAGAGGCCTATGCATAGCCCTACATCACCTACCTACCATAGTAGCGAGCGGCAGGGGACATGAGGGATACAGACGTTTCGTACCCTGGACGTTTCGTCTTAGACGTTTCGTCTGGTCGTTTCGTACCTCATGACCGTTTCGTCTCAGTCACTTCGTACACACTTGGACACTTCGTACACAAGCAAAACATCTCTAAAACTTGGTGGGGGGGGGGGGGGGGAGCCATATAGCCAGTCTGTGGACGTTTCGAACACCAAAATGTACGAAACGCCTGTGTACGAAATGACAGAAAGCTATCTGCAGTCTGGACGCCAATGATTTTTGTTTTCAAGTTTTGAACTCACTGCTACTCCTACTACCCCTTTCTGCAGGTCGGGATAGGGTTAGACAGGGATAGGGTTAGGATATAACGCCCGGGAAAGGGATAGGGTTAGGGTTAGAAATGAAAACTTTCTTGGTTATTTCCGTGGCTAGGGATAGGGTTAGGGTTAGACAGGGATAGGGTTAGGATATAACGCCCGGGAAAGGGATAGGGTTAGGGTTAGAAATGAAAACTTTCTTGGTTATTTCCGTGGCTAGGGATAGGGTTAGGGTTAGATGGTTATAATTCTCATGCCGAGGTAGATATTTCATGGCAGGTACTTATTTATCGTGACACCGTTATCCAATGAAATTGCTTAAAGTAGCTGGAGTCCAGACTGCAGATAGGCCTAGCTCACTGTTACGAAATGTCTTGTGTACGAAACGCCTGTGTACGAAATGTCTTGTGTACGAAACGCTAAGTTCATGTACGAAATGTCTTGAAAATAATGTACGAAACGACCAATCCAGGGAACGAAACGTCTTTGTACGAAACATCCAGGGTACGAAACGTCTGTATTCCGAGCGGCAGATTTGCACGAGCTACACTTTTGACTGCGGGAACTGTGGGAATGCAGGGTGGGGAGGGGGAGGGGGGGGGGGGGACAGAGAATGTTTAGTAGAGATGCTTTCGAAAGGTCCCTCTTGAAGGCCTCCAAAGAGTGTGTGTGTACATGCGTATGTGCGTGCATTTTAATAATAAATAATAATGTACGTGTGTGTTAGCCTACCTACCAACTTTCACACCACGACTCATGAGGAAGCAGACATCTTGTTAGTCGGAACAAATCCAAAATTTAGAACAACAAGTATTTTTTCAATATCAGCAATAAAAAAAACAATGACATCATCACAAAAGCATGAAAAATAAAGCATATGCACCAATGCATTAATCGTTTGATTTGAAATAAGCATTTTACTTTCATATCTAATATTCGAAAAGTTTGAATTTATCATTTGGTTTAGCTTTACGTTTGGCAGACGATTTCCGGTGCACGCACGCTTCGATCACTGCAAAGAGTGTATAAAGCGCCTCTTTGGTGGGTATTATTTTTGTATTATTACTTGATTTACTTGTAATTTAGGCTTTAAGTATCTCAGGTCAGGTCAGGTCAATGAGGACATGTAAGCCTCGCGGCCTCTTAAGTGTCCTTTCAAGTTAGTTTTCGTGTGTGACGGGTTTTGATGAGTTACAATTTACATTGGGCATCAGTCGTGTTGATATTTTAAATTGAAAGAGAGATGCAGACAGAAAGCTTCAAAGAGATCTCTTCTTCTTCCATTTTGATTTTGTATCAACAATTTGATTTTTTTATACTGTTTGGTCGAGGTCTGAAGGTCACACACAGAACAAAAACAAATAAAAAACAACCGGCTATATTCACATTTATGCCCGTCTGCTGGCGTCAAGAACGATAATTTGTAACAGAAAAGAACATAGCGATTGCTTTTTCAGTCAACAGATTATCGTTCTTGACCGGGTTGACGGGCATAAATCATTAAATGTGAATATAGCCAAACAACCCTAATCTACTGTGAGTGTGACCCAGCCTGCCAACAAGACCCGTTCAGCGGAAGCTCGGCATGATGCTGAATCGGCAGGAACTGGAACCCCTAAGCTAATTTTTTTTTTTTTAAAGAGGGTATTTACAATGGCTAAACAGTAGACTGGAACAAGCTGGGTGTAGCGGCAGACACCGCCTCCTCTGGCAACTTGTTCCAGTCTGATCGTCCGAGGGAAAACTGAGCATCTTCTGTAGTCCGTTCGGCACTGGATCGTGGATGGTGGACAGTTGTTATGGCGGTTTGGTGCTGGGCTCAGTCTGGTGTTGTCGACTGTGACGATGCCGATCATGATATACAACATTGTGAGCCTAGCCTTCCTGCGGTGCTTGAGTGTGGGCCACCCTAACTGCTCAAGCATATCAGACACACTGGAGGTGTTGTGTTAGCGGTTGAGAACGAAGCGAGCCGCCCTTCTCTGTTTTGCTTCGATTTTCTCCACATTCCTCCGGGTGTAGGGGTCCCAAACGGAACATCTAGAGAGAGATCTAGAGAGAGACATTTATTCTATTGAACCAAATTATGGTAAAAACTAAAAGAAAGAAGAAATATATATGATATGGTATAATAGTGATATTCTCTTGCATGATGCCTTTATATATGAACTGTTGGTACATGATAGAATCAGTGAAGTAGCTTACCTGTCATTCATTCTGAGGATGGCAGCTGTTTTATTGTTTGTTTTTTGCTCTGTCATCTGTATTAGTTGTTTTTATCATGCACAATTACTAGTTTGCTTATTAACCGAAACAACAACACTTAAGTTAATGCATCTTTGTATATAATTTTATTCATTGTCTGACAGGTTAACAGTGGCTTGGAACAAAGAAAGAAAGGTGTGTCTTTGTTCTTGTATCAAATCAACATGGATCAAGATCTGTATGATGAATTTGGCAACTACATCGGACCTGATCTCGACAGTGATGATGATGACCTAGACGATGACGACAATCCAGATGATGACGATTATGTGGAAAGAGATGTATGTATGATTGTGTAGATTTATTTTTTTAATGGAAACTATGCCATATTGCCTTATTTTCTGTGAGCTTTGCTAATTCATAGATACTATGAAATTCATCTATGATTTTTTATTTACCCTTTCACCGCCAATGTCGCATTTATGCACCACAATGGTTTAACACCCATGTCACCAAAAGGCATCAAATTAGAGTCTGTTATCCAAAGACCCTATTTTCTTCATTTTGGGAGGTAATGATAGGCCTTACTTTATACATGTTACTGAGGAATTCCCAATATTGCAGTTGTTTTTTCTTTACCTAGCTAAATTTAAGGGTATTTTTTGGTTGAGAAATGGCTGGCGGCGAAAGGGATAACTAATTTAAGGGAGATGAACTACACATATGTTTGAAAATAAATAAAAGCAATAGGTGGATAGTATAATGCTCAGTATTCAGAAAAAGGGTGGATTTTGTTAATTGCATAGACAATCTTACCATGCAGCCATGTATCATCATTTACTCAGTCATTATTGATTCCATCAATCATTCAATGGCCCTTTGCTCAAATGGCTTTTATCATTGGTTGGCATTAGCCTGTAGTAGGGCCCAATAGTAACATGAGAGCTGTACAATAAATGATTTTCTACAGTAATGGAATATCATGGTGCAGTTTAGTCTCTTGTGGAAGACTTTGACTCTCAAACGAGGGGGCCCTTGCAACGGCTCTGGTGCTGCAGCCAAAGAGATGGGCTGGCCTTTGGGGACCTTCTCCAACGCCAGCAGTCCTCAGATCCCTTTGGACGAGAGAGTGGGGATGTACCCTGGGCAAGGCATCTCCACTGCATTCAAATTATAGCCCAGCCCGTCGGGACAGCATCTGCCCCCTCTGCTATCTGGCAGTGATGGTCGGAAATGACTGACTGGCATGCATTGATTCCATCTTGATCGTTGATGATGTGTCGGAAACGACTGACTAGCATGCATTGATTCCATCTTGATCGTTGATGTGTTGGAAACGACTGACTGGCATGCATTGATTCCATCTTGATCGTTGATGATGGTCGGAAATGACTGACTGGCATGCATTGATTCCATCTTGATCGTTGATGATGGTCGGAAACGACTGACTGGCATGCATTGATTCCATCTTGATCGTTGATGATATGTAGGAAACGACTGACTGGCATGCATTGATTCCATCTTGATCGTTGATGATATGTAGGAAACGACTGACTGGCATGCATTGATTCCATCTTGATCGTTGATGATATGTAGGAAACGACTGACTGGCATGCATTGATTCCATCTTGATCGTTGATGATATGTAGGAAACGACTGACTGGATTCCATCTTGATCGTTGATGATATGTAGGAAACGACTGACTGGCATGCATTGATTCCATCTTGATCGTTGATGATATGTAGGAAACGACTGACTGGCATGCATTGATTCCATCTTGATCGTTGATGATATGTAGGAAACGACTGACTGGCATGCATTGATTCCATCTTGATCGTTGATGATATGTAGGAAACGACTGACTGGCATGCATTGATTCCATCTTGATCGTTGATGATATGTAGGAAACGACTGACTGGCATGCATTGATTCCATCTTGATCGTTGATGTGTCGGAAACGACTGACTGGCATACATTGATTCCATCTTGATCGTTGATGATGTGTCAGAAACGACTGACTAGCGTGCATTGATTCCATCTTGATCGTTGATGATGTGTCGGAAACGACTGACTAGCGTGCATTGATTCCATCTTGATCGTTGATGATGTGTCAGAAACGACTGACTAGCGTGCATTGATTCCATCTTGATCGTTGATGATGTGTCGGAAACGACTGACTGGCATACATTGATTCCATCTTGATCATTGATGATGTGTCGGAAACGACTGACTGGCATACATTGATTCCATCTTGATCATTGATGATGTGTCGGAAACGACTGACTGGCATACATTGATTCCATCTTGATCATTGATGATGTGTCGGAAACGACTGACTGGCATACATTGATTCCATCTTGATCATTGATGATGTGTCGGAAACGACTGACTGGCATACATTGATTCCATCTTGATCGTTGATGTGTCAGAAATTGATTCCATCTTGATCGTTGATGATGTGTCGGAAACGACTGACTGGCATGCATTGATTCCATCTTGATCGTTGATGATGTGTCGGAAACGACTGACTGGCATGCATTGATCCCATCTTGATCGTTGATGTGTCGGAAACGACTGACTGGCATGCATTGATTCCATCTTGATCGTTGATGATGTGTCGGAAACGACTGACTGGCATGCATTGATTCCATCTTGATCGTTGATGATGTGTCGGAAACGACTGACTGGCATGCATTGATTCCATCTTGATCGTTGATGATGTGTCGGAAACGACTGACTGGCATGCATTGATTCCATCTTGATCGTTGATGATGTGTCAGAAACGACTGACTAGCGTGCATTGATTCCATCTTGATCGTTGATGATGTGTCGGAAACGACTGACTAGCGTGCATTGATTCCATCTTGATCGTTGATGATGTGTCAGAAACGACTGACTGGCATGCATTGATCCCATCTTGATCGTTGATGTGTCGGAAACGACTGACTGGCATGCATTGATTCCATCTTGATCGTTGATGATGTGTCGGAAACGACTGACTGGCATGCATTGATTCCATCTTGATCGTTGATGATGTGTCATAGAAACAAACTATAAATGTAATTATATCTATAACAAAAAGAAGGTTTTATGCACAAAAGTATTTGCTACAAAATAAATATTTTGGTAGTAAAGCATCTTTAATATTTATATCATTCTTGTTCTTTCTTATTTTAATGTTAATTGTTATGCTAAAACTTTTTTTTTCTTCTAATTTTTTTAATGTGAAGGAGACTTGATTGTGTCCCTATTCTGATGAAGTTTTCCATTCATTTTCCTCTGTGCATTTTCTTCTTTATTGTGTTTAAGTATACTGTATAGTTGAGCTTTTCTAACATTATTCATACTCATATTTAGCCTTTAGGGGCTCTTTGAAATACCCGGTAGCTGCTTTGTCCTAAACTGGTCGCAGGCAGAATGAAGGGACTACTTGGGCTGAAGTTTGCAGGGGAAGGTGCTAGAGTGCTTTATTTTGATCCCCCTTGGGACCCATTTCTAGTTCCTACGTCGTGGTATGTGTGGGCAGGCATTATATTTGTATTTTCCATTGTATTATGATGTATGTTTGATGCTGCATCCTAGTTCCTACGTCGTGGTATGTGTGGGCAGGCATTATATTTGTATTTTCCATTGTATTATGATGTATGTTTGATGCTGCATCCTAGTTCCTACGTCGTGGTATGTGTGGGCAGGACGATGAGGCAGACATGGACCAGGACGAACTGGAGGAGCAGCCAGACATGCAGGTGGTTCTCCACGAAGACAAAAAGTACTACCCCACCGCTGAGGAGGTCTATGGACCTGATGTGGAGGTTTGTGCTCATTGTATGATGTGTGTGTGTGTGTGTGTGTGTGCGTGCACACGTGTATGCTTGCATAACACTCGTAGTGTGAAAGAGCAGCCAGAAATGCAGGTGGTTCTCCATGAAGACAAAAAGTACTACCCCACCGCTGAGGAGGTCTATGCAGAGATGCCTACCGTCCCGGAATTTCCGTATTTTGTTCCGAAAATTTAAAAAAAAAAAAAATGTTCAGGAAAATAAGGAAATTTGTTTCGCGTCCCGGAAATTTAAAAAACTCGTAGCAGCCAACACAATATCTGCTTTACGGCAAGACGCTTCCATCTCGCTTCGAGAACTAGGCTACAAAGCACTAAGATTTACTTCCCTTGTTGGATATTCCCGAGTTACAGACGGAAAGTACCGAAGTTCTCGACCGAACATTGCCGAAGACAATATAGTGCTTCAGCGCATGCGCACTCGTTAAATTTTGGCTCTATCGAGCGGGATACAAGATGTCGAAACGGACAGGTAGTGAGGCTAAAAAAAGCCAGTGATTGTGGTGTCACCGTGAAAAAAAGACGATTACAATGTTATGTGGAACGATATACAGAGGCATATCCTTTCATTGTGCCTGGAAAAGATCAACACCGGGTTCGATGCACTGTGTGTGACAGCGATTTTGGAATTGGAACTGGGGGGATAGATGACATAAAAACACACGTTGAAGGCCCTAGACACAAGGGAAATGCTGAAAAAATCGCAAAAAAGAAAAAAGAAGTGCTGAGCAACAGGCTCATATCTGGATTTTTTCCGTCATCCCAAAGTTCATCAACGGAACCAACCACTCACGAATCCGATGTCATTAGGGCTGAAGTGAAACTGGTTGATCTCGTCGTTGAAATGAATCTGCCAATGGCCGCTTTGGACAAATTGAACAAAAGTTTGCCTGCGATGTTTCACGATTCAAAAATAGCGAAAGACTTTGGTTGTGGTAGGAGTAAAGGAACAGCTATTTTAAAAGAAATGGCAGCAAAGTCAACCCTCTCCTTGGCAGACAGGATGAAGCATCAACCCTTCACAATCTCTACAGATGGGAGTAATGATAAAGGTGATTCAAAGTTATTTCCCTTGGTTGTGAGGACTGTCCATCCCGACACAAAGGAGGTACGATCAGAAGCCCTTTCTGTACCTTCTATCCAGGGCTCGGCTACAGGTGTAAAAATCTTCGGCCTCATTGAAGCAGAACTGGATGCTCATAAGATTCCATGGGATAACTGCCTGGCATTAGGATGCGATAATGCCAATGTCATGGTGGGAAACGCTACTGGAGTGTATGGATGCATGCTCAAGAAGCACAAACAGTTGTTCGTGTCTGGATGTGTGTGTCACTTGATTCACATCGCTGCAGAGAAAGGTGCAGATTGCCTCCCATTCAACGTCAGTCAGGCCTTAGTGGACGTTTATTACTACCTAGACAAGAGCACTAAAAGGCAAGCAGCTCTCAAGTGCCATCAGCTGTTGCATGAGATTGAAGAAACCAAAATGCTGAAACATGTGTGTACAAGGTGGTTGAGTATTGGGAAATGTCTTCCTCGACTCATCGAATCGTTTGATGCATTGTACGACTTCTTCAAAGAGGAAGAAAGGACAGCCACCAACTCAAGCACCAAGAAAAAAGCAGAAGCACTCAAGGACATTTTTGTATCTCAAACAAACAAGCTCTATGCTAAGTTCTTGTTGCATGCAATCGCTTCCTTTGAGAAAATCAACAGTGAACTTCAGGCAGATCAGCCATTGATACCAGTGCTGAAGAACAAACTGGAGAAGTTCCTTCGAGAGCTGTTCATCCACTTTGTTAAGCCATCAGCCATGTTGTACAAGGGTGTGCTTGATGTGGATTTTCTGTCCAATGCCAACATCAAGGTCAGGTCAGATCTGATCATTGGGGATGCTGCTCGAGACTTGGTTGGAAATCCAACTAAGAACAGACTGAAATCTACCAGGATTGAACAGTTCTACACAAATGTTGTGAAGTTCTACCAAACCAGCTGCAGCTACTTGAAGAAGAAGCTTCCAATCTCTGATCCTGTCCTCAAACATGCGGAAGCTGCCAACCCAGCCAAGCAACTGGACAGCTCTTTTGCCAATGTGGAGTACTTTTTGGACCGTTTTCCAAAGATGGTTGGACCTGCTGTTTCCAAAACAGATGTTCAGAAGGAGTTTGCAAGCTACCAATGCACTGATATTGGCCCATGTCTTCAGGAAAGAATGGACACAACCTGGAAGAAAGTGGGTGAGCTTCAAGAGGATGGAAAACCCATGTTTCCTCATTTGTCCATGGTCATGCTCTACATCCTCACCATCCCCCATTCTTCTGCGCATTGCGAAAGAATTTTTTCTGTTGTGCGGAAAAACAGGACAGACTTCAGAGGCAATATGTCAAATGAGACTCTAGAGTCTCTTGTTGTCTGCAAATCAAGACCTGGATGTGCCCTTGAGAGGAAGTACAGCAAAGAAGACATCAAAGACTTCAAGAGCTGCTACTACAAGAGTTTTCAGCCTGCAAAGAAATGAAAACATTGCAAAATGCTGTGTACATAGTGTAAATAGTAGACATTGTTTGGACACCCTCTGAATCAAAACTCTTCATAAGACAGTGTACAGGATTACTGTAAAGAAACATTACTGCCCTGCCTATTCTTCTGCATCATTAACAGGTGAGACTGCATATAGTTTTTGTTTTGTGTGTGTGTTTGTATCATACAGTGTGTGTGTGTGTGTGTGTGTGTGTGTTAGTCTCTGTGTGTGTTTGTATCATACAGTGTGTGTGTGTGTGTTAGTCTCTGTGTGTGTTTGTATCATACAGTGTGTGTGTGTGTGTGTGTGTGTGTGTGTGTGTGTGTGTGTGTGTGTGTGTGTGTGTGTGTGTGTGTGTGTGTGTGTGTGTGTGTGTGTGTGTGTGTGTTTGTATCATGTGTGTGTGTGTGTGTGTTAGTCTCTGTGTGTGTTTGTATCATACAGTGTGTGTGTGTGTGTGTGTGTGTGTGTGTGTGTGTGTTTGTATCATACAGTGTGTGTGTGTGTGTGTTAGTCTCTGTGTGTGTTTGTATCATACAGTGTGTGTGTGTGTGTGTTTGTATCATACAGTGTGTGTGTGTGTGTGTGTGTTAGTCTCTGTGTGTGTTTGTATCATACAGTGTGTGTGTGTGTGTGTGTGTTGTGTGTGTTTGTATCATACAGTGTGTGTGTGTGTGTGTGTGTGTGTGTGTGTGTGTGTGTGTGATGCCTCCGGAATTAGTGTCCAGGAAATTCAGAAGTAATGTTCAGGAAAGTCTGATTTTAGGGTAGGCAGCCCTGTCTATGGACCCAATGTGGTTTGTGTTTTGCCTATTGTTATCTGTGTGGTGTGTGCACGTGCGTTGTGTTTGTGCGTGTGTGCATGCACATGCTTGCGTGACACTTGTAGTGTGAAAGAGCAGCCAAAAATGCAGGTGGTTCTCCACAAAGACAAAAAGTACTACCCCACCGCTGAGGAGGTCTATTGACCCGATGTGGAGGTTTGTGCTCATCGTACGCTCTGTGTGTGTGTTTTGGTGTGTGCTTGCAGTGCGCATGCTTGCGAAACAAACATTTTGTGAAAAACAGACTGCCAGAAATGCTGGTGGTTCTCCACAAAAACAAAAAGTATTATGCTACCGCAGACGAGGTCTTTCTATGACCCTGATATGAAGGGTTGAACTGTGTGTACGTGTGTCTGTGCGTGTGTGTGTGTTTAGTGTGCAGGCATCAAGTATCTCGTAAAGTAAAAGAGTATTATATTGTAGAAATTAAAACAAATGAAATTAAGTTTGTTAAGAGGAATGTACAGATGGAGTTGAACCATTCAGATTGATCAATATAGTCGGTCATGTGACTTGAAGCACATCTACTGCCCTTAAGACAGGATAATATGGCGTTTAATCTGTTCATTCTGATCTGTTTGTTACAGACCATTGTACAAGAAGAGGACACGCAGCCTCTCACTGGTGAGTCGCGTTTGTATTGCTATGGCTGAAACAAGATTTTTTTAATTATTGTTATGCATTTGTTTTGTCATTTTTGTTGTGTTTTCCAAAATAAGTTCTTTGAAGTTCTTATCAGTTCTTTGTCCCAAATGGTTTCAATTTTGTGGGTGCTTTGTAAGCTCAGGTTGCGACATTTCAACATGAAATAAGTGAATCTTCACTTTTTTAAACATGAAACTTAAAGCTGGAGTCAGAAATGTCAAAATTAATTTATGGATTAGGACTGAAAACTGTGCTGGAGTTTCTTGTGCTTTTGTCACATGTTGTTTATCTAGTGTACTTAATTAAAACGTAAAATTTCAGAAATAACTGCATTTTTTTTCTTGAATAAAGGCAAATTTCTACTGGATAGGAAGATATTTTGTTGAGCTTGAATCACTTCTTTCTGTGTTGAATTAAACTTGTAATGTTGTTTGTCCCCTGAAAGGTGCTCCTTTGTCCAGTCCTGTGGATGTCCACTCTCTAAATCTGCATTGTGTCTGACTGCATGCATGTGCCGCAGCTACTTTGAAAGCATAAATGCTGATGTCCACTTTGTTGTGTTTCACCCCAGAACCCATCATTGCACCAGTCAAGAAGAAGAAGTTCACAATGGCTGAACAAGACTTGCCCACAACTTCCTATGACATGGAGTAAGTAAACTGATTGTTGGTGAAGACAACTGTATAATTGTTTATCAGTCAACTGTTGAAATGGGATAGTTTTTGAAGACGCATGTATACAATTTGTATGTGCATGTTTTGTTGTTTGTTTTCTTTCTTTGGTGGCGGTGATTCTTTTGTTGATTGTTTTCTATCTTTGGTGGCGGTGATTCTTTTGTTGTTTGTTTTCTTTCTTTGGTGGCGGTGATTCTTTTGTTGTTTGTTTCTTTCTTTGGTGGCGGTGATTCTTTTGTTGATTGTTTTCTTTCTTTGGTGGCGGTGATTCTTTTGTTGTTTGTTTTCTTTCTTTGGTGGTGGTGATTCTTTTGTTGATTGTTTTCTTTCTTTGGTGGCGGTGATTCTTTTGTTGATTGTTTTCTTTCTTTGGTGGCGGTGATTCTTTTGTTGTTTGTTTTCTTTCTTTGGTGGTGGTGATTCTTTTGTTGATTGTT
Organism: Phymorhynchus buccinoides; assembly: GCA_017654935.2. Taxonomy (NCBI): domain Eukaryota; kingdom Metazoa; phylum Mollusca; class Gastropoda; order Neogastropoda; family Raphitomidae; genus Phymorhynchus; species Phymorhynchus buccinoides. Next base: position 69,031,968 of record CM065683.1, read on the forward strand.
TTCTTTCTTTGGTGGCGGTGATTCTTTTGTTGTTTGTTTTCTTTCTTTGGTGGCGGTGATTCTTTTGTTGTTTGTTTTCTTTCTTTGGTGGCGGTGATTCTTTTGTTGTTTGTTTTCTTTCTTTGGTGGTGGTGATTCTTTTGTTGATTGTTTTCTTTCTTTGGTGGCGGTGATTCTTTTGTTGTTTGTTTTCTTTCTTTGGTGGTGGTGATTCTTTTGTTGATTGTTTTCTTTCTTTGGTGGCGGTGATTCTTTTGTTGATTGTTTTCTTTCTTTGGTGGTGGTGATTCTTTTGTTGATTGTTTTCTTTCTTTGGTGGCGGTGATTCTTTTGTTGTTTGTTTTCTTTCTTTGGTGGTGGTGATTCTTTTGTTGATTGTTTTCTTTCTTTGGTGGTGGTGATTCTTTTGTTGATTGTTTTTATCTTTGGTGGTGGTGATTCTTTTGTTGATTGTTTTCTTTCTTTGGTGGTGGTGATTCTTTTGTTGTTTGTTTTCTTTCTTTGGTGGTGGTGATTCTTTTGTTGTTTGTTTTCTTTGGTGGTGGTGATTCTTTTGTTGTTTGTTTTCTTTGGTGGTGGTGATTCTTTTGTTGTTTGTTTCTTTCTTTGGTGGTGGTGATTCTTTTGTTGTTTGTTTTCTTTGGTGGTGGTGATTCTTTTGTTGATTGTTTTCTTTGGTGGTGGTGATTCTTTTGTTGTTTGTTTCTTTCTTTGGTGGTGGTGATTCTTTTGTTGTTTGTTTTCTTTCTTTGGTGGTGGTGATTCTTTTGTTGTTTGTTTTCTTTGGTGGTGGTGATTCTTTTGTTGTTTGTTTTCTTTCTTTGGTGGTGGTGATTCTTTTGTTGATTGTTTTCTTTCTTTGGTGGTGGTGATTCTTTTGTTGTTTGTTTTCTTTCTTTGGTGGCGGTGATTCTTTTGTTGTTTGTTTTTTCTTTGGTGGTGGTGATTCTTTTGTTGATTGTTTTCTTTCTTTGGTGGTGGTGATTCTTTTGTTGTTTGTTTTCTTTCTTTGGTGGCGGTGATTCTTTTGTTGATTGTTTTCTTTCTTTGGTGGCGGTGATTCTTTTGTTGTTTGTTTTCTTTCTTTGGTGGTGGTGATTCTTTTGTTGATTGTTTTCTTTCTTTGGTGGTGGTGATTCTTTTGTTGTTTGTTTTCTTTCTTTGGTGGCGGTGATTCTTTTGTTGATTGTTTTCTTTCTTTGGTGGTGGTGATTCTTTTGTTGTTTGTTTTCTTTCTTTGGTGGTGGTGATTCTTTTGTTGTTTGTTTTCTTTCTTTGGTGGTGGTGATTCTTTTGTTGATTGTTTTCTTTCTTTGGTGGTGGTGATTCTTTTGTTGTTTGTTTTCTTTCTTTGGTGGTGGTGATTCTTTTGTTGATTGTTTTCTTTCTTTGGTGGCGGTGATTCTTTTGTTGTTTGTTTTCTTTCTTTGGTGGCGGTGATTCTTTTGTTGTTTGTTTTCTTTCTTTGGTGGTGGTGATTCTTTTGTTGTTTGTTTTCTTTCTTTGGTGGTGGTGATTCTTTTGTTGATTGTTTTCTTTCTTTGGTGGTGGTGATTCTTTTGTTGATTGTTTTCTTTCTTTGGTGGTGGTGATTCTTTTGTTGATTGTTTTCTTTCTTTGGTGGTGGTGATTCTTTTGTTGATTGTTTTCTTTCTTTGGTGGCGGTGATTCTTTTGTTGATTGTTTTCTTTCTTTGGTGGCGGTGATTCTTTTGTTGTTTGTTTTCTTTCTTTGGTGGCGGTGATTCTTTTGTTGATTGTTTTCTTTCTTTGGTGGTGGTGATTCTTTTGTTGATTGTTTTCTTTCTTTGGTGGTGGTGATTCTTTTGTTGATTGTTTTCTTTCTTTGGTGGTGGTGATTCTTTTGTTGATTGTTTTCTTTCTTTGGTGGTGGTGATTCTTTTGTTGATTGTTTTCTTTCTTTGGTGGCGGTGATTCTTTTGTTGATTGTTTTCTTTCTTTGGTGGTGGTGATTCTTTTGTTGATTGTTTTCTTTGGTGGTGGTGATTCTTTTGTTGATTGTTTTCTTTCTTTGGTGGCGGTGATTCTTTTGTTGATTGTTTTCTTTCTTTGGTGGCGGTGATTCTTTTGTTGATTGTTTTCTTTCTTTGGTGGCGGTGATTCTTTTGTTGTTTGTTTTCTTTCTTTGGTGGCGGTGATTCTTTTGTTGTTTGTTTTCTTTCTTTGGTGGTGGTGATTCTTTTGTTGATTGTTTTCTTTCTTTGGTGGTGGTGATTCTTTTGTTGATTGTTTTCTTTCTTTGGTGGTGGTGATTCTTTTGTTGATTGTTTTCTTTCTTTGGTGGCGGTGATTCTTTTGTTGATTGTTTTCTTTCTTTGGTGGCGGTGATTCTTTTGTTGATTGTTTTCTTTCTTTGGTGGCGGTGATTCTTTTGTTGATTGTTTTCTTTCTTTGGTGGCGGTGATTCTTTTGTTGTTTGTTTTCTTTGGTGGTGGTGATTCTTTTGTTGATTGTTTTCTTTGGTGGTGGTGATTCTTTTGTTGATTGTTTTCTTTCTTTGGTGGCGGTGATTCTTTTGTTGATTGTTTTCTTTCTTTGGTGGCGGTGATTCTTTTGTTGATTGTTTTCTTTCTTTGGTGGCGGTGATTCTTTTGTTGATTGTTTTCTTTCTTTGGTGGCGGTGATTCTTTTGTTGATTGTTTTCTTTCTTTGGTGGCGGTGATTCTTTTGTTGATTGTTTTCTTTCTTTGGTGGTGGTGATTCTTTTGTTGATTGTTTTCTTTCTTTGGTGGCGGTGATTCTTTTGTTGATTGTTTTCTTTCTTTGGTGGCGGTGATTCTTTTGTTGATTGTTTTTTCTTTGGTGGTGGTGATTCTTTTGTTGATTGTTTTCTTTCTTTGGTGGCGGTGATTCTTTTGTTGATTGTTTTCTTTCTTTGGTGGCGGTGATTCTTTTGTTGATTGTTTTCTTTCTTTGGTGGCGGTGATTCTTTTGTTGTTTGTTTTCTTTCTTTGGTGGCGGTGATTCTTTTGTTGATTGTTTTCTTTCTTTGGTGGCGGTGATTCTTTTGTTGATTGTTTTCTTTCTTTGGTGGCGGTGATTCTTTTGTTGTTTGTTTTCTTTCTTTGGTGGCGGTGATTCTTTTGTTGATTGTTTTCTTTCTTTGGTGGCGGTGATTCTTTTGTTGATTGTTTTCTTTCTTTGGTGGTGGTGATTCTTTTGTTGTTTGTTTTCTTTCTTTGGTGGTGGTGATTCTTTTGTTGTTTGTTTTCTTGCATGTTGTTGCTTCACCTTCCCATTTATAAAACTTTATTCAAATAGCTGTCAGTTTCTAGAACAAATTAATACAGGTGAATGGACCAGTAAGGCAGAAAGATAGTAGATGACATTAAGCAAAGGGAAAAGGCAGAGTCAAAGAGAGTGACAGATTAGAGTAAGTTACAAACACAGAACTTCCAGAAGTTTGGGGAACTATTTGTACAAAAGACCCCCCCCCCCCCCACACACACACACACACCGCCCTAGTATTCCCATGGGGGGGGTACCAGTATCATTGAAAGAAAGAAATTGGATTGATAGACAACAGCTGATTTTCAAGTCTAACCATTTTTATGTTGCCTTTGTCACTATCTAGCAATGATTGTTTTAGTTGTTAAAACAGTCAAGAAGTTCTGTGCTTGTAGCTTTAATCTATCACGTCCTTTGACTCTGCCATTTCCCTTTGCTTTCAGTCAACTACTATCTTTCTGCCTAACTAATCCATTCTCCGGCCTCTGTTCAAGAAACTCTCACAAAGATTTTCTTCAGCCTTTTCTTCTTTGTGAGAGTTTCTTGAACAGAGGCTGGAGAATGGATAGACCTTCTTGTCATCCAGAACCACAGTTTTATAAAGTCAAACATTTCTGCCAAAATTGATTGCAGATTAAAAGAAGGTGATAGATATGCAATTCCTAACACCACCCCCACCCATCCTGTATGCACAGACACACACACATTGGAAAGTATGTTTAATGAAGTCACCACTTCAGGATTGGGAAGATTCAGAGAACATTGAAACATGTCATTTCAGGATTGAGAGAATGGCTTACTTTCACCCTGACGGATGAGTTTTTGCAAGAAACACGCCGAAATCACCAGGAAAGTACCCTTTACAGAGATAGCAACAGCAACACTCACTTTGCTGTGGTTTCCTAGAAATCAAACAGTCAAATCGGCGATTCCTCCTTGGCGGAGGTGCTGGAAGTCAGATTCTTTCAGTGAAAGAGAAGGCATGTGCCTTCTCTTTTCTAATGGCCGCCTGAGTTAGATCAAATCATTTGCATGAAATTTCCACAATTCAAGCCTTTTTTATACAGTTTTTATACAGTTTACCAAAAGGAGTTTCACTCACAACAAAGGAAATAGCTCCATTTAAAAAATAATTGCACTACAAAGAAGAAAAAGCTTCAACCACTTTCAGTGGCCTCCACCCACCCCGTCCAAAATGGCTTATCTCTCCGGCAACTCCGCCAAGGAGGAATCGCCGTTTTGACGGTTTGATTTCTAGGAAACCAGAGCAAAGTGAGTGTTCCTATCCTTGAAAAGGCTGTCTTTCTGGTGACCTCGATGTGCTTATTGCAAAAACTCATATGTCAGGGTGCCCCTTTAAGAGGTGCAGGTTGAAGCTTCAGTTGTAATGATGCGTGGGTTGATGGTGATGCAGGTTTCTGGCAGGTTGAAGCTTCAGTTGTAATGATGTGTGGGTTGATGGTGATGCAGGTTTCTGGCAGGTTGAAGCTTCAGTTGTAATGATGTGTGGGTTGATGGTGATGCAGGTTTCTGGCAGGTTGAAGCTTCAGTTGTAATGATGTGTGGGTTGATGGTGATGCAGGTTTCTGGCAGGTTGAAGCTTCAGTTGTAATGATGCGTGGGTTGATGGTGATGCAGGTTTCTGGCAGGTTGAAGCTTCAGTTGTAATGATGTGTGGGTTGATGGTAATGCAGGTTTCTGGCAGGTTGAAGCTTCAGTTGTAATGATGTGTGGGTTGATGGTAATGCAGGTTTCTGGCAGGTTGAAGCTTCAGTTGTAATGATGTGTGGGTTGATGGTAATGCAGGTTTCTGGCAGGTTGAAGCTTCAGTTGTAATGATGCGTGGGTTGATGGTGATGCAGGTTTCTGGCCGATCTGATGGACAGCCCGGGGCTGATTCGCAACATCACCCTGTGTGGGCATCTGCACCACGGCAAGGTGAACAGTGCTCATATATTTCATATAGGTTAGGTTAGGTTAGGTGCATTATAGTCACAGAGGCGTCTGTGAAATTCGGGTTGCTCCCACCTGGAGAGCGCGTCGCAGCCAGAGGCGCGCCACCCAATTTTTTAAATTTTAATTTTTGCATGCGATTTTTGTGTGACTGATGAGGAAGGAAGGGAGGGGGGTAAATTTTGACCAAATCACAACTTTTTCGTTGCCACTGGGTTTAACGTGTGCTAAGTGCATGAGCACACAGGACCTCTGTTTATCGTCTCATCCAAAAACTCCATGTTCAGACTGCAAGGCCTAGGGTTAGTATTCCAAAAAGGTTATTAGCTAAAAAGGTTCATAAAATACAGCTTTATGTTTGGTAAGAAAGGCAAAAACGGAAAATTGCAATTAACCGAGAAATGCAGGGGGGGGGGGCACATCTTTGCCTTTACCCAAATTTGTTTATAATTGTTGGGGAGTGTACCTTATAATATGAAGGACATAATAGTCAGGAAAATAGGGTAGATCTTTTCACAGTGCTATAAAACTGGGTGGTGCATGGTATGTTTACTTTGCAGTCATGCTAGATATGTAAGATACTTTTGTTTATTTTTGTCCATTTTCTTCCCTGTGTTCACATTGATATTGCGCGTTTTCCCATTTAAGAACTTTCCTCTGTTTTTGCTTTTGTTGTTTTTGTGGGGTTTTTTTTCTTCAATATTTATAAGGATATAAAGAGGCCTCTTGGCACACATTGCATGACATATTGTTGTAGAGCAGTTAGCTTCTCATGATGATAGATGTTTTAAGCTTACATGCTGGGCACAAAGTGTCAGGAATTGAGGCTAAAGTGTTATTAAGCTGACAGTTCACAAAAGGAATGTATCTCTTAAAATCAGCTGAAAATATGCAATAATTTCTCTGTTTTTCTTTTCAGACGTCTTTTGTCGACTGCCTTATGGAACAGACCCATCCGGAAATAGAAGGCGGCTATGATACTGATGTGAGTGTTTTGTTTCCTTTTACTGCATTAAAAAAATGCCATCTTTGCCATGGAACTTTTGCAAATGTCATATTTATTGGGTTGTTGATGAATTAGTTTGCTGCTGATGAAATAAGATCACGTCTTACAACTGTTTGGTTTTGGTTTTTGGTTTTCAGATGCGATACACAGACATTCTGTTCACAGAACAAGAGGCAAGTAAAAACACAAGCTATGTTTGTAATTGTTAGATTGTGAGTGGGCGTGAGTACATGATTAAAGTGTGCATGTGAATAAGAGAGAGAGAGAGAATGTGTGTGTAACTGTGTGTCTGTGTCTCTTTAACCCTCTTGCATTTGTTGTTGTCGTTCCCTGGCTTAAAAGACTCCAGGGATCATCCCAACAACTAGGGATAAGAGCATTATGTGTGTCACCGTTTTTGATTACCCCTCCACTTGGGCAGCCAATCCGACTTTGGAGGACTCTTGCATTGATTCTGTCCACTACTGGCCAGCCTGAAGTGGCCTCCATGCGTTCATTTATTCTGTCCACTACTGGCCAGCCTGAAGTGGCCTCCATGCGTTCATTTATTCTGTCCAATACTGGCCAGCCTGAAGTGGCCTCCATGCGTTCATTTACTTTGTCCAATACTGGCCAGCCTGAAGTGGCCTCTATGCATTCATTGGTACTGGCCAGCCTGAAGTGGCCTCTATGCATTCATTTATACTGGCCAGCCTGAAGTGGCCTCTATGCATTCATTTATTCTGTCCAATACTGGCCAGCCTGAAGTGGCCTCCATGCATTCAGGCTGGCCAAAACCGGCTGTATCTTGCCCCCCTCTAATGGCATTTCCATGACGCACGAAGTTCTGGGTTGCTATGCACGCACTATGAAGAAGCTTCATTGCAGTGATGTGATGGTAACTGTATGGTGCTCTGTTACTGTGTGCTTCAAAAGACAGGTTTTGCTCCAAAACATGTGAAAATACCTGAATACTGGAGGAAGGTTTTGTGTAACATATACTAATGCAAGAGGGTTAATTCTTGTTTGAAAGCTAAATAGGTGCCATGGGCTCAGATGTGCCCCATGGAATATATCCAGTGGAACCTCCCCCTAGAAGACCTTCCAAAATCATCCAAAATGAGATCTTAAATGGGAGGGAGCTGCATAAGACAGGTAATTTTAATACTAACAGGAGGCAGTCTTCCAGGCTCACTCGCTGGTGTTTTTTTAAGATCTAGATGCCAGAGATATATCTAAATG
>CM065683.1:69044395-69096362 GCA_017654935.2 Phymorhynchus buccinoides
CTGGTGTGTGTTTCAGGTGATGCTGATCAAGGTGGACCGCCTCATGCTGGTGTGTGTTTCAGGTGATGCTGATCAAGGTGGACTGCCTCATGCTGGTGTGTGTTTCAGGTGATGCTGATCAAGGTGGACCGCCTCATGCTGGTGTGTGTTTCAGGTGATGCTGATCAAGGTGGACTGAATTTACTAATAAAACTTTTCTGGCAAAATTGAGCCAAGAAATCATCACAATATTGAAAATCGACGCCGATGTTCGCGGAAAGGAGAAGAAGAAGAAACCGCTTTATCGCGAGTCGTGTACAGATCATGTGAATTCCGGTTTTTGTTATCAAATTCCGGGTTTTTGTGTGGCAAATTCCGGGTTTTTCATTATATGGGTAAACAGGTCTGGTTTCAGGTGATGCTGATCAAGGTGGACCGCCTCATGCTGGTGTGTGTTTCAGGTGATGCTGATCAAGGTGGACCGCCTCATGCTGGTGTGCGTTTCAGGTGATGCTGATCAAGGTGGACCGCCTCATGCTGGTGTGTGTTTCAGGTGATGCTGATCAAGGTGGACTGCCTCATGCTGGTGTGTGTTTCAGGTGATGCTGATCAAGGTGGACCGCCTCATGCTGGTGTGTGTTTCAGGTGATGCTGATCAAGGTGGACCGCCTCATGCTGGTGTGTGTTTCAGGTGATGCTGATCAAGGTGGACCGCCTCATGCTGGTGTGTGTTTCAGGTGATGCTGATCAAGGTGGACCGCCTCATGCTGGTGTGTGTTTCAGGTGATGCTGATCAAGGTGGACCGCCTCATGCTGGTGTGCGTTTCAGGTGATGCTGATCAAGGTGGACCGCCTCATGCTGGTGTGTGTTTCAGGTGATGCTGATCAAGGTGGACCGCCTCATGCTGGTGTGTGTTTCAGGTGATGCTGATCAAGGTGGACCGCCTCATGCTGGTGTGTTTCAGGTGATGCTGATCAAGGTGGACCGCCTCATGCTGGTGTGTGTTTCAGGTGATGCTGATCAAGATGGACCGCCTCATGCTGGTGTGTGTTTCAGGTGATGCTGATCAAGGTGGACCGCCTCATGCTGGTGTGTGTTTCAGGTGATGCTGATCAAGGTGGACCGCCTCATGCTGGTGTGCGTTTCAGGTGATGCTGATCAAGGTGGACCACCTCATGCTGGTGTGTGTTTCAGGTGATGCTGATCAAGGTGGACCGCCTCATGCTGGTGTGTGTTTCAGGTGATGCTGATCAAGGTGGACCGCCTCATGCTGGTGTGTGTTTCAGGTGATGCTGATCAAGGTGGACCGCCTCATGCTGGTGTGCGTTTCAGGTGATGCTGATCAAGGTGGACCGCCTCATGCTGGTGTGTGTTTCAGGTGATGCTGATCAAGGTGGACCGCCTCATGCTGGTGTGTGTTTCAGGTGATGCTGATCAAGGTGGACCGCCTCATGCTGGTGTGTGTTTCAGGTGATGCTGATCAAGGTGGACCGCCTCATGCTGGTGTGTGTTTCAGGTGATGCTGATCAAGGTGGACCGCCTCATGCTGGTGTGTGTTTCAGGTGATGCTGATCAAGGTGGACCGCCTCATGCTGGTGTGTGTTTCATGCTGATCAAGGTGGACCGCCTCATGCTGGTGTGCGTTTCAGGTGATGCTGATCAAGGTGGACCGCCTCATGCTGGTGTGTGTTTCAGGTGATGCTGATCAAGGTGGACCGCCTCATGCTGGTGTGTGTTTCAGGTGATGCTGATCAAGGTGGACCGCCTCATGCTGGTGTGTGTTTCAGGTGATGCTGATCAAGGTGGACTGCCTCATGCTGGTGTGTGTTTCAGGTGATGCTGATCAAGATGGACCGCCTCATGCTGGTGTGTGTTTCAGGTGATGCTGATCAAGGTGGACCGCCTCATGCTGGTGTGTGTTTCAGGTGATGCTGATCAAGGTGGACCGCCTCATGCTGGTGTGTGTTTCAGGTGATGCTGATCAAGGTGGACCGCCTCATGCTGGTGTGTTTCAGGTGATGCTGATCAAGGTGGACCGCCTCATGCTGGTGTGTGTTTCAGGTGATGCTGATCAAGGTGGACTGCCTCATGCTGGTGTGTGTTTCAGGTGATGCTGATCAAGATGGACCGCCTCATGCTGGTGTGTGGTAATGCTGATCAAGGTGGACCGCCTCATGCTGGTGTGTGTTTCAGGTGATGCTGATCAAGGTGGACTGCCTCATGCTGGTGTGTGTTTCAGGTGATGCTGATCAAGATGGACCGCCTCATGCTGGTGTGTGGTAATGCTGATCAAGGTGGACCGCCTCATGCTGGTGTGTGTTTCAGGTGATGCTGATCAAGGTGGACTGCCTCATGCTGGTGTGTGTTTCAGGTGATGCTGATCAAGATGGACCGCCTCATGCTGGTGTGTGGTAATGCTGATCAAGGTGGACCGCCTCATGCTGGTGTGTGTTTCAGGTGATGCTGATCAAGGTGGACTGCCTCATGCTGGTGTGTGTTTCAGGTGATGCTGATCAAGATGGACCGCCTCATGCTGGTGTGTGTTTCAGGTGATGCTGATCAAGGTGGACCGCCTCATGCTGGTGTGTGTTTCAGGTGATGCTGATCAAGATGGACCGCCTCATGCTGGTGTGTGGTAATGCTGATCAAGGTGGACCGTCTCATGCTGGTGTGTGTTTCAGGTGATGCTCAACACGGAGCGGCTGATCAAGCACGCCCTGCAGGAGGGTCTGGCCCTCACCCTCTGCATCAACAAGGTGGACCGCCTCATGCTGGAGCTCAAACTGCCGCCCACGGACGCCTACTTCAAGCTGCGCCACATCGTGGATGAGGTCAACGCCATCATCAGGTCACTGCTGTGTTTCGATTTTGTTGTTGGACATTTTGTGTGTTCTTGTTGGGCTTTAAACCCCTTCACTGCCAGAGAAAAATTGAATTCTTAATTATAAAATTTAAAAGAGGCCTGTTAGACTCAATCTGAGAAAATTGTATAGAGGTATATATTCCTGACTTGTCTAAGAAAACAACCAGCATTCCAGGACCAGGACATCAAAAGTTATGTCATAAATGACATCACACACCCCGTAGTAGACACGGGGCAGGCAGTGAATGGGTTAATGCAATACACATTTTACCAGCTGAAACAGTAGTATGCAGATGTGCATGTATGTCAAATATAGGGCTAATATATAAGACTGGCCATCTGATACAACAACAACAACAACAACAACATACAGTATTTATACGGCGCTGAATCTTGATAGAAATCAAATCAAAGCGCACACACACGTTAGCATTCAAAGCGCATTCAAGCACAAACGCAATACAACGCGAACACACACAAATAACATAAATGGAATATAGCAGAAACAGACCTAATGGCAAGAGAGAGAAGATAAAGAGAGAGGAGCTTTAATGACGGGGGAACAGGTGGGTTTTGAGGTTAGCTTTGAAAGCAGAGAGAGTCGGTCGCTGACAGAGGGAGAGCGGAAGTTTGTTCCAGGAGGTCGGTCCTGAGACAGCAAAAGATCGCCGACCAACAGTTGAAAGCTTATGCCTAGGGATCTGGAGAGAAAGAGGGTCAGAAACTGAACGTAAAGTGCGAGCTGGCGTATAGATGGAAATATTGTCACAGAGGTAAGATGGAGCAGCTTTATGAATAGATTTATAGCAAAGTGTGTTTAATTTATACTCAATTCTGTCTGCGACAGGAAGCCAGTGCAAAGAACGCAGAAGAGGGCTAACATGATCGAACTTTTTCTTCCTAAGGACAAGACGAGCAGCTGTGTTTTGAATACGCTGGAGACAAGATAGAGAAGAGACTGATAGGCCAGAAAGGAGAGCATTACAGTAGTCAATACGAGATAGGATGAGGGAAGTAACAAGCTTTGCTGTGGCTTCATCTGAGAGGTATTTACGAATATAGCCAATGCAACGAATTTGATAGTAGCAGGACTGACAGGTCTGAGTCAGGAAACTGCATGGAAAGAGTATTGTCCAAAGTGACACCTAAGTTTTTGACTGAGTCTGAGAGGGGAATGATATTGTTACCCAGTTGGATTGACTCTATGGAAACAGAGGCTAGTTTGTTTTTTGTCCCTACAAGCATTGCTTCGGTTTTTTCACCATTTAATTGAAGTTTATTTTGAACCATCCAATTTTGAATATCAATATAGCAGTTGTTACTTTCTGTAAGAATGGAATCTAGATCTTCAGGGGTTGTACTGTTTTGGAGTTGTGAGTCATCTGCATAGAAGTGATGTTTCATGTTGTGCTGATCGATGACATTGGCAAGAGGTGACGTATACAAAGTAAACAAGACAGGACCAAGCACAGACCCCTGGGGGACTCCACAAGAAAGCCTAACCTGTTCAGACTGACGACCATTGACCAGAACTGATTGAAAACGATCAGAAAGGTAAGAGGAAAACCAAGAAAGAGCAGGGCCCTTAATTCCAAAAGTATGTTCAAGACGAGACAGAAGAATGGAGTGGTCTATGGTATCAAAGGCAGCAGAGAGATCAAGAAGTGTCAAAAGAGAGATTTGACCAGCATCAGAAGCAAGTAAGAGGTCATTGACGATTTGAACAAGGGCTGTTTCTGTACTGTGGTTGGTTCTATAGGCAGACTGATAAGGATGATGAAGATTGTTTGAGGATAGATGATCGTTAAGTTGTTTCAGGACAGTCTTCTCAAGGAGTTTGGAGAGAAAAGGGAGGTTAGATACAGGTCTGTAGTTTTTCAGATTATTAGGATCCAGATTGTTCTTCTTGAGAAGGGGCCTTACAAGAGCTGTTTTGAAAGCAGAAGGAAACACACCTGAAACTAAAGAAGAATTGATGATGTTGGTGATTGATGGCAGAAGGTGTTGATAGATTTGTGAGAAAAGAGAGGCTGGGATGGGGTCAAGATCACAGGATTTAAAATGCATTTCTTTCAAAGTAGAAAGAACTTCGGTCTCAGACACCGGCTTGAAAGAGAGAAGGGGGACACCAGTGAATGATGGGTCTGGAATAGTTGGTTGAAAAGGCATGGAGTCGATTTTTGATCGTAGATCGATAATCTTGGTGGAGAAGAAGGAGGAAAAGGTTTCTGGCAGTTTGTCAGGACTGATATTTGATGGCAGAGGACTTGATTTCTTGTTGCCTAGGAGATCAGACATGGTGGAGAACAGGACTTTTGTTGTGTTGGCTTCAAGAATTTTAGATGAAAAATAGCTTGTTTTTGCCTTGGCCAGAAGAAGAGTGAAGATGTTACGAAGAAACTGATATATCTGACGATGTATTTCTAGTTTTGAGGCCCGCCACTGACGCTCAGCCTTACGACTAGTGCGTTTACTTACTCTAAGTTCAGGCGTGTACCAGGGAGCGCAGGGACGATCGGGCACAACACGAGTGGATGGGGGAGCGTGTTTATCAAGCAAGTTACTCATAGTAGAATTAAAAGTCGAGGCAGGGTCGTCGGAAATACTCACGTTAGAAAGGAGTTCTGTTGCCTCTGAACTAAAAGTATGAATATCTATAGACTTGAGATTACGGCGTGTGACCGTACGTTTATTTCTGGGAGTTTTGGAAAGATTAAGACTGGCGAGGACGGCAAAATGGTCAGAGGAAAGGATCTTAGACACTGACACTGATAAAACAAGTTGGTCGGAATCACGCGCGATTAGCCAGTCTATGATGTGGCCCTTGTTGTGTGTAGGCTCAGTTACAAGCTGAGAGAGGGAGTGGTTAGCAAGTGAGAGGCAGAGACGCTTTGAATCGGTGAGATTGTTAGTTCTGCTAGGGGGAGGGCGATAGATACAGGAGAAGACAACAGATTGACCAGACATGCTAAGAACAACTTCTACAGCCTCGAAAGACAGATGGGGGAAGGGGAGGGTTGTGTTGAAGGAAAGGGATTTATCTAACACGTCCCTATACAGTACAGCGAGGCCCCCGGTACCGGAGGAGATCTTATGTCCTTTGGAGTCTTCAACTTACTGCAGTCTTTGTTCGTGACTCTGGCATCCATGTCTGAGCGATTGAAGAAGAATAAAAGACTCGATCAGAAAGGAGAATAAAAGATTACCAATTGAGGCCATTGAGTATTATGCCAAGCTCACTGTTTCCATTTTATAAAGAGATGTTATAAATCTGTTGTTTTATATAATATGCATATTTGGGGCCAAACAAATTCTACGCCAAGACTCCCACTGATTTTACATCGAAGACTACAGCACCAGAACTACTTGTCCCTAAGAGCAACTGCTATGAGGACGTAAAACCTTCTACAATAAAACAATTGAAAACATATACTTTTTAAAAAAAGAACGGAGACAGCTGAAGACTAGTGAAGTTTATATTGGGTAAGGCCTCTTTTTTCCCTCGTTCACATTTCTATGTTCATAAATCACAGAGGAAATCCTTTTACACTGATTAAAGCTGTGGAGAGATACAGTGGTGACCTCCAGAGAGGACAGTTCTTGCCGATGATTTGAGTGTGAATGTATTTAAACCTTGTGCACTAGCTATTCAGCCTGCAGACTGCAATAACAGACTGCCAGTTCTGATAGAGAGTACTGGTTTTTATTAGGGATTTAAAAAAACCCACCTGACTCTCTAATGCTTGTAAATGCTTTGCAATATGGCATTTGCCACGAGTGTTCGTTCTCTATACTAGACTACTAATGGGAGGTAAGTGGAGGTGGGGGGGGGGGGGGAGGGAGGGGTGTGTGTGTTCAGATCCGGGACTTGAAGCCTTCCACTGAGGCTGATGTCATTGCCTCAGGTGGGAGGGAGTTCCACTCTCTGATGGTCCTGGGAAAGAAAGAGAATTTCTTGTAGCTTGTTTTGCAGGACGGCAGGAGATGTGTCGACTGATGTGATTATCTTGTCTGTGGAGTTGGGGAAAGGGCTGTAAGGGGTATTGATGGAGATGTCCCCGTGGTGAAATTTGTAGAAGGTGGATAGTCTGGAAGCACATCTTCTGTCAGCGAGTGGAGTCCAGTGAAGCTGGGTGTACATTTCTTCCACGCTGGATGTCTGGCGATGCCTGTTCACCACCCAGCAGGCAGCCCTTCGCTGTACCTTCTCCACTCGGTGTAGAGTGGTACAGAGGTAACACGTTCGCCTTGTGTCAAGTAAACCTGAGTTCGAACCTGGTTACAGAGGATTTTTCCTGTCATTTTGCACTGGGCCTTACGGTTCTGAACGTGGAGTCTTTCGGATGAGACGATAAACCGAGGTCCCATGCACTTAGCACACATTAATCGCAGTGGCAATGAAAAAGTTGTCATTTGGTCAAAATTTACCACCATCACCACCCCCTTTCCTTCCTCATCGGTCGCATGCATGAATTTTTTTATATTTAAATTGGGTGGCACGCCTCTGGCTGTGACGCGCTCTCCAGGTGGGAGCAACCCAAATTTCACAGAGATGCCTCTGTGACTATAAAGTACCTAATACTCTACCAACATTTTTTGCTGTATAGGGGTCCCATAAACCCCTTCATTGACTCATAAATAATTTTTATATTGATAGGGAAAGTGAATGGAGGTCTGTGGCGGACAATTTGTCGGGCGCAGGGCGGAATAAGTACCGTCATTTTTGGACTATAAGGCAATTTGTTTTCTCCAATTTCGACCTATGCGCCTAATAAACGAGGGCGCCCTATTAGTGAACAAAATCGTGAGAAGAGAGGCAACGATTGCCGTACTCAGTACAGTCTACTGTGAGTCATAACATCAAAAGTGGTAACGAGTCGCCGATACGACGAATACTCACGATAAAATGCTTCAAAATCCCTATTATCATCCGAGATACAGTCCAACAGATGCCATAGCCCTTCATTGGATGTAAAAAGCATCGTAGAGCTTAAAATGTCATAATTCTACCAGTTTTCGCGAAGAAAAGTCCCAACACAACAACTGGAAGTCGCAAAAAGAGAAGTTTGATTATTTGAGAAGGGAGCCAACTCTCGTTTATGACAGCAGTAATGGCGGTTGGTAAGCGTTTACAGGATGTGTACGGGCTTCAAACTTCGACTTTCTTTTGCGAGGTGTGTATCACCTTATAAACGAGGGCGCCTTTTACTTTATTTTTTTTTCCAGATTTTTCTTGAAAATTGCCCTATTCGCCTTATACACCTAATGATCCGAAAATTACGGTAAACAGCCTCTCTGCTGACTTCAATTTGGCTGTGTTTCTGTTTCAGCATGTACGCAGAGGACGAAACCTCTTCGCTGGTGTCACCTGTGCTTGGCAACGTGTGCTTTGCCAGCTCCTACTATCGCTTCTGTTTCACCCTGCGTTCGTTTGCACACATCTACGCCGACACATTTGGTGAGCTCTTTCTTCATTGTTGCTTTGCTTTTTGTTTGGTGAAATATTCCAACGACACCTTTGGTGAGCTCTTTCTTCGTTGTTGCTTTGCTTTTTGTTTGGTGAAATATTCCAACGACACATTTGGTGAGCTCTTTCTTCGTTGTTGCTTTGCTTTTTGTTTGGTGAAATATTCCAACGACACCTTTGGTGAGCTCTTTCTTCGTTGTTGCTTTGCTTTTTGTTTGGTGAAATATTCCATCAATAATCCACTACAGTGATCTCTCCATCTCTTCTCTCTGTCACTGTTCGTGTGTGTGTACAGTGTGTGTGTGGGGGGGTGAGAGAGGGAGAGTGCATTATTGTGCAACTAAGAAGACAGTTAACAGTGTATTTTGTTAACACTTAAAAAAACGACTACAGTACAATTATATAAATGCCCTTAATAACATTTCTATTGATTGTCAAAGACCTTAAAAAGTTCTTGCTTTTTTTTTATTGTTAGTGTTTTCTTTTCTTCTTCAGTTTCTGAATATGATCATTATTTAGTTAATCACAAAACTAAGTACTCGTATATCATTTATTTACAGATCTCCCTTCACCTTAGCTAAGCAGTGGAGAGATAGTGCAATCAAACACTCTAGGTCTAGTGAGTATACTGTGTATATCATTTATTTACAGATCTCCCTTCACCTTAGCTAAGCAGTGGAGAGATAGTGCAATCAAACACTCTAGGTCTAGTGAGTATACTGTGTATATCATTTATTTACAGATCTCCCTTCACCTTAGCTAAGCAGTGGAGAGATAGTGCAATCAAACACTCTAGGTCTAGTGAGTATACTGTGTATATCATTTATTTACAGATCTCCCTTCACCTTAGCTAAGCAGTGGAGAGATAGTGCAATCAAACACTCTAGGTCTAGTGAGTATACTGTGTATATCATTTATTTACAGATCTCCCTTCACCTTAGCTAAGCAGTGGAGAGATAGTGCAATCAAACACTCTAGGTCTAGTGAGTATACTGTGTATATCATTTATTTACAGATCTCCCTTCACCTTAGCTAAGCAGTGGGAGAGATAGTGCAATCAAACACTCTAGGTCTAGTGAGTATACTGTGTATATCATTTATTTACAGATCTCCCTTCACCTTAACTAAGCAGTGGGGAGACAGTGCAATGATACACTCTAATTCTGTATGCTATGTATGTCATTTATTTACAGATCTCCCTTCACCTTAACTAAGCAGTGGGGAGACAGTGCAATGATACACTCTAATTCTGTATGCTATGTATGTCATTTATTTACAGATCTCCCTTCACCTTAACTAAGCAGTGGGGAGACAGTGCAATGATACACTCTAATTCTGTATGCTATGTATGTCATTTATTTACAGATCTCCCTTCACCTTAACTAAGCAGTGGGGAGACAGTGCAATGATACACTCTAATTCTGTATGCTGTGTATATCATTTATTTACAGATCTCCCTTCACCTTAACTAAGCAGTGGGGAGACAGTGCAATGATACACTCTAATTCTGTATGCTGTGTATATCATTTATTTACAGATCTCCCTTCACCTTAACTAAGCAGTGGGGAGACAGTGCAATGATACACTCTAATTCTGTATGCTATGTATGTCATTTATTTACAGATCTCCCTTCACCTTAACTAAGCAGTGGGGAGACAGTGCAATGATACACTCTAATTCTGTATGCTATGTATATCATTTATTTACAGGTGATGTCGATGAGAAGAAATTTGCTCAGAGGCTGTGGGGAGATGTCTATTTCAACATCAAAACGTGAGTTCTCTTTTCAAAAGTGAAATTAAAACTTGTCTGTTTTTTATTTTAAAAGTTTTCTATTCCTTCTGAGTTTTTGAAGTCTGTATCACTACCTGTTCTCATTTACTTTTGCACTTCTTTTCTCAACTGTATGTAATGTTTAAAAAAGGAAGTTTGCTTGCTAAGAATTATTCCTGAATGCTTGAATTAAAATAAAACAAGCGCGAAATCGCAATAGTTTGTGGCACGCGGTCTATTTTTACCACTCCAATCATGAGTTACCTCCCCTGGCTTTTCAATAATTTTAATCTGTAAACCAGAATGTTATCTCTGCACCATTTCGTAACTTTTTATATCTTTTGGAAAACATTTAAAACTATATATCCTACTTATACTCATCAAAAGAAGCACCGCATACTCGTCGTGTCTGTTGTAGTGTCTGTATTACGTATGTTTATTATTTTGTACGCTTTTAAAATACATCATTTTAAAGAGCGGCCAGAAGTGTAGCCTCGATTTGAAGTGCGACAATTTTGTCAAAATGTGCGACAATTTTGGACCGACAGACCGACCGACCGACCGACAAAGTGAGTTATAGGTTTGTGGCTTGAGCCACAAACAAAAATTAATGCCATTTAGAATGGTATAACTGAACGCAGAAGAAGAATGGTATAACTAAGAGAAGTCATAGTTGGGGGTGACACATTGTCATACAAGGGGTCATCCGCTTAGTTGCATCAGTTATATTGTTCAACTGAACAAAGTTGCTATTCCGGTCATGTGGTGTGTTTATTATAGGAGGGTCATGTGCTTGGATATTATGGGTTAAATTCTATTAAAAAAGGTAAGCCTCAACCTATGCAATTGCCAGAATTGGCATTTATGTATGACTGTATGCTTATATTACTCAGTATTTTTATGTTGTTAATAATATTTCTTGAACGTTACATATACTGCAAGTTTATGTGTTTTGGGGATAGGATTTCTTCAAATAAGCAAGCATTGCTGATCATGGATAACATCGTTTTAACTTGTGTTTTTACCCCTTACAACATTTTAAAGTGCAGTGCAATGGTACCTGCTGGAGTTTGCGAATATCAGTGAAAAGGCTTGTAAAGAAACTACATTGAAGATATAGTTTATTAAATGTTCTATAATAATCTATGCAATATTCTCTGCTTCAGTCGCAAGTTCAGCAAGAAACCCTCACCCAGTTCCTCTCAGCGTTCTTTTGTGGAATTCATTCTGGAGCCTCTCTACAAAATCTTTGCCCAGGTATGTGAAAGGAAGGTAGCTGCAATTGACCTGTTGAAACGGAAAGAAGAACAAACTCAATCTTATGGTTTTGATACAGACAGGGCTGACTACCTGTAAGAGAGGTCTCGCAAAAATCATGAAGGAATTGGCCTTGAAGTGCACTCCCCTATGGTTTTGGCAACTGATTAATTTTGTAATGTTCATATTTTTGTGTGTTCTTGCTTGCCATACACAACACTTTTTATGGTATCCATCTGCATGTGAAGTCTTAAGGAACTGGATGTGTTTGTTTTGTACAGGTGGTGGGCGATGTGGACGAGTGCCTGCCTGGGGTGTGTGAGGAGCTGGGGGTGCACCTGACCAAGCAGGAGCAGAAGCTCAACATCAGGCCCCTGCTCAGGCTCATATGTCGCCGCTTCTTTGGCGACTTCACTGGTGAGTGCCAATATTAGCTGAACATCAGGCTCATCTGTCGCCGCTTCTTTGGAGACTTCACTGGTGAGTGCCAATGTTAGCTGAACATCAGGCTCATCTATCGCCGCTTCTTTGGAGACATCACTGGTGAGTGGCAATGTTAGCTCAACATCAGGCTCATCTGTCGCCGCTTCTTTGGCGACTTCACTGGTGAGTGCCAATGTTAGCTGAACATCAGGCTCATCTGTCGCCGCTTCTTTGGAGACTTCACTGGTGAGTGGCAATGTTAGCTGAACATCAGGCTCATCTGTCGCCGCTTCTTTGGAGACTTCACTGGTGAGTGCCAATATTAGCTGAACATCAGGCTCATCTGTCGCCGCTTCTTTGGCGACTTCACTGGTGAGTGCCAATATTAGCTCAACATCATGCTCATCTGTCGACGCTTTGGCAACTTCACTGGTGAGTGCCAATGTTAGCTCAACGTCAGGCTCATCTGTCGCCGCTTCTTTGGCGACTTCACTGGTGAGTGGCAATGTTAGCTGAACATCAGGCTCATCTGTCGCCGCTTCTTTGGCGACTTCACTGGTGAGTGCCAATATTAGCTCAACATCAGGCTCATCTGTCGCCGCTTTGGAGACTTCACTGGTGAGTGCCAATGTTAGCTCAACGTCAGGTCCCTCAGGCTCATCTGTCGACGCTTCTTTGGCGACTTCACTGGTGAGTGCCAATATTAGCTCAACGTCAGGCCCCTGCTCAGGCTCATCTGTCGCCGCTTCTTTGGAGACTTCACTGGTGAGTGCCAATATTAGCTCAACATCAGGCTCATCTGTCGCCGCTTCTTTGGAGACTTCACTGGTGAGTGGCAAAATGATCTTGCCATAGTAACTTTTTTCTTCTTTAACACAGTGGAACCTCCCTTTTAAGACCTTAAAAAATCATCCAAAATAAGGTTTTAAGTGGGAGGGAGTTGTATAAGGGAGGTAATTTTAATACGTATAAAGAAGGGCAATGTATCAGAGAAGTAGGTCTTAGCCCCTTCACTGCCAGAGAAAAACAGAAAATTATCGATTTTCTTATTATAAAATTTAAAAGAGCCCTCAATCTCAGAAAATGGTCTAGAGATGTATCTTTCTTGACTTGTCTAAACCCAAAACCATCATTCCAGGGCTATAAGTATAACATAAAAAGTTATGACATCACACTCACTGTAGTAGACACAGGACTGGGCAGGGAAGGGGTCAAGGGGGAGTTGATAAGGAAGGTTCCAATGTATTACCAAATATTACTTCAAGGTCAAAGACTCACGAACACCCTTTATTTGAAAGCACAATTTTTTAATCTTTTTCAGCATCTTTAAAAATGGCAGCAAAATTATGCATGCATCCACGGGTCATAAGGCAATACTTTTTATTACTAGACTGAGACCCCTGCGCCGTATAAAATAACAGTATAGTAAGAAAATGTAGCCAAAAAATATGGTATTCCTCTCTTGAATATGGCAAGCGAGTGTGTGTTTCTTTATTTTCGTTGTCTCGGGGTGTACAAGTTTTCTTGCTTCACATCAGGTAGGTTTGTATTGCTGGTTGTGTGCCAGTAAAACTTTGTTTGAATTTCCATCAACACATGCATTCCAATTTCGGAGGAGCTCAAAGGAGAAATTTAGGAAGATGTTTTTGAAGAAAAAAAGGCAGGAGAATGGGCCAATAAGGCAGAAAGATAGTAGATAACAGTAAGCAAAGGGAAAAGGCAAGAGTCAAAGAGAGTGAAAGATTAGTGTACATTACAAGCACAGAACTTCCAGAAGGTGGGGGAACTATTTGTACGAAAGACCCCCCGGGATCCCCACGGGGAAGACTATGTATCTAACTAAAAAATCAAAAAAAATCGAGATACGATGTTTTTGAATTTCACCAACGATATGGTTTTCTGTTTTCCAGGGCTGGTGGACATGTGTGTTGAGCACGTTCCCTCCCCTGTGGACAACGCGCGGAGCAAAGTGGAGCACACCTACACCGGGCCCTCGGACACAGACCTGGCCGAGGAGATGTTCCGCTGCCAGGCAGACGTACGTGTCGTGTCCTAAAACGCTGCTGCTTTTTTGTATCACAGTTGATCACCTTGCTTGTCTGTGCAAGGATGCAACCTTGCCTCGGATACCAGGCGGCGGCGCCTCTTTTTCAAAATTTTGACCCCCCCAAAAAAAAAATTTGATTCAAAGTTCAAGGAGAAAAAAGTGTTGATTTATCACTTTACAAGCCTGGAATAAGCTTCAAATTGAGTGTGATTTTGATTTTTCTTCAGCTTCAGGTTGCCCCCCTGACCCCGCCCCTGTACCCTGTCAGGGGCCTGGGTGGCCCCTGGACCCCTGCCTTGCCTTCCCTGACCCCGCCCCTGTACCCTGTCAGGGGCCTGGGTGGCCCCTGGACCCCTGCCTTGCCTGATAAAAATTATGTTTTACGTCCTCTCGGTCATAGACACATATGGGACATTTGTAAATACAAAGATGGTGGGAACATTACTGGGGACAATGCCCAGAGGCAGTGCCACACCAGTAAAGTCCCGATTTTAAAACAAATACAGATATGTGTAGCGGTAACCACGCCTCGGTAAAACCTCATCGGCTATGGTACCGCTACACGAAGTAGTGAGTATAAGATGCCCCTGCCTTGCCTGTTTTTGGGTTTTCTCCAGTTGCATCCATGTCTTTGAACCTGTTGGCTTTCTACAGTAAATATAGCAAACATAAACTTTTAAGACAGCTAATGAATTTATTACAGTGGGCTACTCAGCAAACATGCAGATTAACACCCCCCTCAATTTCTCTTTTTTTCTGTGTGTAACCCTTTCGCCGCCAGCCTTTTTTTAGCCACAAAAATACCAGTAAACTTAACTGGGTAGAGAAAAAGAGTTATCTGTAATATTGGGAATTCCTCTGTGGCATGTCTAACATTAGGCCTATCCTTACCTCCCAAAATAATTAAAAAAATAGGGTCTTTGGATAACAGGCCCTGATTTGATGCCTTTTACTAGTTTTAGTGACATGGGTGTTAAACCATTGTGGTGCATAAATGCGACATTGGAGGTTAAAGGGTCACGTGTCAAAATCACGGTTTTCACATGTTTTCCCTGTTATACGTGGGGTGATCCAAAAGTCTTGACAGTTGGCCTGCCATATTGCATCTGACAAGTGTACATAAAAAAGTAAGATGTCAAATAAAAGCTTGACCTTTTCCCTATTTGCTTGCATACGCCTATGAATGATGTCACAATATTTCATCACCTTTGACATTGAAAATATGATGTCATCAACTGTGGTTGAAAAACATGGATCCAAATCCTGAACAGCTGAGGTTTTATGTTTTTTCAAGGTTCAAACTTGGAGAGACTCCAATCAAAATTCATGCTGATTTGATTTCTGTGTACGGGGACCAGTGTACGTCACACAGGACAGTTTGCAGATGGATTCAAAATTTCAAAGATGGAAAAGCTGACTTTAAAGATGAATACCGCTCTGGGTGTCCTTGTGATGCCAGGAACGAGCACAATATCCTGCTTGTAAAGAAAGCCGTTGAAGAGAACCAACATATTACAATTCGGGAGATAAGTGAAACACATGGCTTTCATATGGTACAGTTGAACGGATCCTGCGTCAAGATCTTCAGCTAAAAAAAATCGCTGCAAAATGGGTACCATACCTGTTGACAGATAAACAAAAGAAGCAGAGGGTTTTGTGTGCCAAGAAATTGCTGGAGATGTTTGAGTCAAATGGCCCAAAACGGCTGTGTGATGTAGTCACCGGAGATGAAACTTGGATCTCATTTTATGGCATCCCAAGCAAGCGGTCCAATATGGCGTGGGTGAGTGCTGACCAGGAGAGACCAGTTGTTCTTCGTCCATCTTTTCAGAGTCGGAAGAGGCTTTTCTCCATTTTTTTCAGCACCCAAGGCTCAGTAGCAGTCTACATACTTCCAGAGAAATGCACGCTCACTGCCAGCTATTATGTTGGAACTGTTTGGCCAAAAGTGGCTGGGTCTGTCTGTGAGCAGCGCCCAACCGTTGGTACCAGCAAAACAATGCTCCTGCATGACAATGCCAGTGCTCACAAAGCCAAGGTCACCATGACCTATCTAGAAGAGCAATCTGTCCAAGTTCTTCCACATCCACCTTACAGTCCAGACTTGTCACCATGTGACTTGGTTGTTTCCACTTTTGAATGAAAACCTCTCTGGCAAGAAGTTTTCAAGGATACAGGACTTGGGAAAAGCGGTGAAATCACAGCTGGACACCATACCTCTGCTGGAGTATCAAAATGCCTTTGTTTCTTGGCTGACCCGACTGCAACTTTGTGTGGAAAGAGGAGGAGAGTACTTCGAGGGACTGTAAAGAAATGGTAAGTTTCGAGCAATAAACACTGCCGTTAGAGACCAAGTGTCAAGACTTTTGGATCATCCCATGTAGCTGGAAAGGAAATCTTCCTAGCATAAGAGGGAATGTGACACGTGACGTGAGGGGTCGTTAATCCAAGGCGACTAAAGGTGCACACTGTGGTGTCCAGGGTCCCCTGGTGATCCACACGACCAAGCTGTTCCCCACGGAGGACGGGACCAGCTTCCACGTGTACGGGCGCGTGATGAACGGCACACTGCACGCCAACCAGGAGGTGCGCATCCTGGGGGAGAACTACACGCTGCAGGATGAGGAGGACTCACGCTTCGGCCAGGTCGGCAGACTGTGGATCAGTGAAGCCAGGTACACTGTGTGTTGTGTGTGTGTTGTGGGAGAGAGTGTGTGAATGAATGTGTGTGTGTTGTGGGAGTGAATGAGTGTGTGTGAATGAATGTGTGTTTGTGTGTGTGCAATATGTAGTCAGCTGTGCTAAATTACAGTAGACAGGTAGACTCTGTGTGTGTTGTGGGATAGAGTGTGTGAGTGAATGAGTGTGTGTGAATGAATGTGTGTGTTTGTGTTGTGGGTGTGAATGTGTGTGTGTGTGTGTGCGATACTTAGTCAGCTGTGCTAAATTAAAGTAGACAGGTAGATTGTGAGAGTGTGAGTGAATGAGTGTGTGTGAATGAATGTGTGTGTGTGTGTGAATGAATGTGTGTGTGTGTGTGAATGTATGTGTGTGTGCGATATTTAGTCAGCTGTGCTAAATTACAGTAGACAGGTGTGAGGGGCAAATTGACATGTGTTCTTTTCTCGTCATCCGATCTATCTGCATGCTATGGTTTACTCATCTATAAGGTGGCTTGGGGTTGGAAATTGGATCTGACTGATATGTATGGTATCATGCATCAGTGCGCAGAGTTTTGATTCATAGTTTATGGGGGGCTGTGCAGAAATGTCACTTTGAAAATCGGAATTCATAATCCTAGATGGTGTTTTACAAGTCAAGTCAAGTCAAGTCGCAATTCTTTATTGTCTTCAAATGAATGAAGAAAATCATTTTTCGGCATGCACATAAAATTAAAAACTGAGTGACAAAGCAAGACAACTGACAAAACATTTATTTGCTTATTTACATAAGCTTTTCTTATTTACTGTGGTGATTGTTCAAAGAATCACGCATATCGTAGAGAATATAGTCTGTATTATGGATCATGTTAATGTGACTTTCTGCGCTGTGGCAGGTATAAAGTGGAGGTGAACCGAGTGTCGGCCGGAAACTGGATCCTGATGGAAGGCATCGACCAGCCCATCGTCAAGACGTCCACCATCTTGGACATGACGCCCCACGACGAGGTGAGCTCTTTCACTACACATTTCTCCCTCATGTCAAAGTTGGCCCCACACCTAGCTTGTCAGTCCTCAAAAAAAAATTGCTGGGATTTTCATACCCATTCAGGAGATTCAAAAGAAGTCATTAACTCTTTTATTACCATGGGCGAATGTATTCACCCAGTACATCACTACACTCCCACCAAATGCAAAGGCATTCACTTCCAAGTACCCTGCCATGTGTTTGTCTATTTTTAGAGCTTATGTCAGTGATTTTTCCGTTAAAGCAATGCATGCGCACTCGAAAAAAAAGTTACTCCCCTCTTGTTGGTTGAGATGCAACGGACAGCCAAGAACGTCAAAAAAAATACATGGCGCTAGAAGAGTTAGTTTTTTCTTTCGTCCGCTCTGAACCAAAGTCCCTCCCTTCAACCTACATTGATACAGTCTCTTTGTTTCTCATTCTGTCTCTGTGTGTATAGCTGTCAACCTACATTGATACAGTCTCTTTGTTTCTCATTCTGTCTCTGTGTGTATAGCTGTCAACCTACATTGATACAGTCTCTTTGTTTCTCATTCTGTCTCTGTGTGTATAGCTGTCAACCTACATTGATACAGTCTCTTTGTTTCTCATTCTGTCTCTGTGTGTATAGCTGTCAACCTACATTGATACAGTCTCTTTGTTTCTCATTCTGTCTCTGTGTGTATAGCTGTCAACCTACATTTGATACAGTCTCTTTGTTTATGATTCTGTCTCTGTGTGTATAGCTGTCACACACACAATCCGCCCCCTCCCACTTTGCGCACAATTTATGAACACAGTGTAGGACGTCAGCGTGCAGTGATGATTGGTGTGATGCAGGTGTACATTTTCCCACCCCCTTCAATCTGCCCCCTCACACATTGCGCACAAAGTATGAACACAGTGTGAGAGGACATCAGTGTGCAGTGATGATTGGTCTGATGCAGGTGTACATTTTCCCACCCCCTTCAATCTGCCCCCTCACACATTGCGCACAAAGTATGAACACAGTGTGAGAGGACGTCAGTGTGCAGTGATGATTGGTCTGATGCAGGTGTACATTTTCCCACCCCCTTCAATCTGCCCCCTCACACATTGCGCACAAAGTATGAACACAGTGTGAGAGGACGTCAGTGTGCAGTGATGATTGGTCTGATGCAGGTGTACATTTTCCCACCCCCTTCAATCTGCCCCCTCACACATTGCGCACAAAGTATGAACACAGTGTGGGAGGACGTCAGCGTGCAGTGATGATTGGTCTGATGCAGGTGTACATTTTCCCACCCCCTTCAATCTGCCCCCTCACACATTGCGCACAAAGTATGAACACAGTGTGAGAGGACGTCAGCGTGCAGTGATGATTGGTCTGATGCAGGTGTACATTTTCCCACCCCCTTCAATCTGCCCCCTCACACATTGCGCACAAAGTATGAACACAGTGTGAGAGGACGTCAGTGTGCAGTGATGATTGGTCTGATGCAGGTGTACATTTTCCCACCCCCTTCAATCTGCCCCCTCACACATTGCGCACAAAGTATGAACACAGTGTGGGAGGACGTCAGCGTGCAGTGATGATTGGTCTGATGCAGGTGTACATTTTCCCACCCCCTTCAATCCGCCCCCTCCCACATTGTGCACAAAATATGAACACAGTGTGGGAAGATGTTAACGTGCAGTGATGATTGGTGTGATGCAGGTGTACATTTTCCGCCCCCTCAAGTTCAACACGGGGTCGGTGATGAAGATTGCCGTGGAGCCTGTCAACCCTTCAGAGCTGCCCAAGATGTTGGACGGCCTTCGCAAGGTCAATAAGAGCTACCCCCTCCTCACCACCAAGGTCAGTGTTGGCAGGTGTTAAGTTTAGCCCAAGATGTTGGACGGCCTTCGCAAGGTATCCAATGAACTATGTTGATGAATTTAGGAGGTAAGCGAAGGCCTTATTTGATACATGTCATTAGGGGGTTGATAGCATTGCAGACGCCAACTTTTCTCTGCCCAGGTAAGTTCGACAGACAGGGTTAAAGGGAGATCACCTGTGCCCGGTTGTGGTTTGTGTTGGTACATGTGCTCAGGAGATGGAAGCCCGCACATTATTTCCCCTGTTGCTTTCCATGCCAAGGATGGATTGGAAGGAAAAGCCTGGCATAATATTATTAATGTGACTGATAATATAGTAAGGGGGGGGGGGGGGGTAACTTTTTTTCGAGTACGCATCGCATGCGTTCGTTGCTTTAATGGGAAAATATCGCTGACATATGCTCTGAAAATAGACAAGCACAATGCGCACTAATGTTCACAATCATACTTTGATGAATCCTCTGAAGTCAGAGTGTGGCTGTCCATGTGGCTTGGTAGTCAAAAACGGTCATTCACGTAATGTTCTCATCCCTAGCTGGTGCATTTGTACCATAGTGTTCAAGTTTTTCAGCTGTTGGGATGATCCCTGCAGTCTTTTAGCCATTGTACGACAACAACATACTATGATGATAATATACTTGTGTGTGCTTGCTTGAATTTATGGATGCCTTGCGAATGTGTATCTGAATAAGTCCATTATGTATGTATGCTTGCTTCAATAGATAGATGAGTTAGTTGTACATCTGTGTCACTCGCGTGTATGGTTGCAAAGTGCTTTTTGATTATTTTTGTCTTCACATTTAACATATTGTTTTTTGCTCAAATTATGCTAAAGTTTTCAGGTTTTAAATTGCTTTCGGTTTAAATTCTCCCACACCCAAGGACTCTGATACAGCATGGTGAAATTTGAACTACCATGTTTTTCAGACAATAAGGCACACCCCCCCAACATTATACACAAAATTCAGATTTTGTTCTTATATTTTCTTACTTTATTATGAGTCACATTGTAAGGCTGCAGCGGTCTCAGACTAGGAAAAAAAAGTATCGCCTTATAGTCCGAAAACTACGGTATAGAAGTATGATGTGTGTGTGTGTGTGTATCAGGTGGAGGAGTCCGGGGAACACATTGTGCTGGGCACTGGGGAGCTCTACCTGGACTGTGTCATGTGGTGTGTGTGTGTGTGTATCAGGTGGAGGAGTCCGGGGAACACATTGTGCTGGGCACTGGGGAGCTCTACCTGGACTGTGTCATGCATGGTGTGTGTGTGTGTATCAGGTGGAGGAGTCCGGGGAGCACATTGTGCTGGGCACTGGGGAGCTCTACCTGGACTGTGTCATGCATGGTGTGTGTGTGTCAGGTGGAGGAGTCCGGGGAACACATTGTGCTGGGGAGCTCTACCTGGACTGTGTCATGCATGTGTGTGTGTGTGTCAGGTGGAGGAGTCTGGGGAACACATTGTGCTGGGCACTGGGGAGCTCTACCTGGACTGTGTCATGCATGGTGTGTGTGTGTGTGTCAGGTGGAGGAGTCCGGGGAACACATTGTGCTGGGCACTGGGGAGCTCTACCTGGACTGTGTCATGCATGGTGTGTGTGTGTCAGGTGGAGGAGTCCGGGGAACACATTGTGCTGGGGAGCTCTACCTGGACTGTGTCATGTGGTGTGTGTGTGTGTCAGGTGGAGGAGTCTGGGGAACACATTGTGCTGGGCACTGGGGAGCTCTACCTGGACTGTGTCATGCACGACCTGCGCAAAATGTACTCCGAAATCGGTCAGTTGGCATCTTTACAACATTTCAAAACATTTCTCTTGAATTATTTGGTACTTTATAGTCACAGAGGTGACTGTGAAATTCGGGTTGCTCCCACTTGGAGAGCGTGTCGCAGCCAGAGGCCGCCACCCAATTTTTTTTTTTTTTGCATGCGATTTTTGTGTGGCTGATGAGGAAGGAAAGTTTGGGGGGGGGGGTGTAAATTTTGACCAAATATCAACTTTTTTCGTTGCCACTGGGCTTAACATGTGTTAAGTGCATGGGCACACAGGACCTTGGTTTATCGTCTCATCCGAAAGACTCCACATTCAGACCGTAAGGCCTAGTGCTGAGTGAGAGGAACAATCCCCTGTTCCAGGTTCCAACTCTGGTTTATTGTACACGAGGCGAATGCATTTAATAATATTCAATGGGAAAAGATATTTTGTGTTAAAAGAACAGGTGTGTAGATTTCTATTAATCACTGCTTGTTGAATATTTATAAATCACAATTAGCAATTGAGTAGAAACTCATCTGTGTTTTTTCCGATATAAACCAGATGTGTTGGCTATTGAAAAGGTAGATCTGTCGCTTCATGAGCACGACTGTGTTGCCCACAGATATCAAAGTGGCAGATCCAGTGGTCAGTTTCTGTGAGACCGTGGTGGAAACATCCTCCCTCAAGTGTTTCGCTGAAACGCCAAACAAAAAGTAAGTCTGTTGCTTGCAGGTTTTGTTGTGTGTTGTTTTTACTTGATTTTACATTTTAAATGAGCCCGTCGTGACTTCTGAAAGATTCTGAGACAGCCGTAGTAAAGTCACAGCTTAGGGTTTGACTTTAGATTGTTGAATATTCTCGCGCCATGTATAATGTGACGTTCTTGGTTGTCACTTGCATCTCAACCGACAAGAGGGGAGTAACTATTTTTTCAAGCGTGCATGCGTTGCTTTGATGGAAGGAACAGCCACATAAGCTCTAAAGATACATAAACACATGGCAGGGTACTTGGCAGAGCATGTCTTTGCATTTGGTGGGAGTGTAGAGTGATGTCTTGTGCAAATACATTCGCACATGATGCTAGAAGAGTTTTGTTTTTTAAATGCTCACAAAGAGATCAAAGATCATGTCTTCAGTGATCATCGTAGAAAAGTTTACAAAAAATTATTGTTGGGGGTCGGTGTTATGCTAATATACTTTGTATTGTCATTTTTGTAAGACTGCTTTCCATTAATTAACAAAATCAATTAAATGTGAATCCTTATTGCAGGATTTCCAATTTTATTGCTTACATTAAAAGGAAGAAATATATAAACTCAGATGACTTGGCTGAAGGAAGATCTCACAAGTTGCTATGGCTGCATAGTGTGTGTGTGTACTCTCTGCATGAGTGCACACATTTCATTATGTTTAACCAGCCATGAAGTGAAAGTTGGTTATGTTTAACCAGCGATGTCTGTTTGTTCCTGACTGTCTGACTGTCTATCTATCTATCTATCTGTCTGTCTGTCTGAGAATGTGAACACGATAACGTTTGAATGGGGGGACCTAGGAGGCTCAAATTTTGCATGCGGATAGGTATTTAGAATATCTAAGCCAAGTTCGAAAATGGTCATTGGTCAAGGTCACTGGAGCTGAAAATGCTGACGCGCACCCGCTTTTCTCTAGCTGTCAATAGTGCGCGAGCTGGCACAGGAGTACTGTAAAGTGCAGGTGTAGACTGTTTGGTCAGACTTTAATTTCAGGGGTGTTTGTCTGCTTGTTCCTGCAAGGTCACTGGACCTGAAAATGCTGACGCACACCCGCTTTTCTCTAGCTGTCAATAGTGCGCGAGCTACAGTTGAGATCCTCGCTGGCACAGGAGTACTGTAAAGTGCAGGTGTAGACTGTTTGATCAGACTTTAGTTTCAGGGGTGTTGGTCTGCTTGTTCCTGCAAGGTCACTGGACCTGAAAATGCTGCCGCACAGCTGTTTTCACACTCTAGTTTTCTTACTGTTTTATCTTCCATGCCCAAAAAGGGGTCAAAGGATTAAAGTTCTTGATTGTGGATTGTTGCCCAGGAACAAGCTCACAATGATCGCGGAGCCCCTGGAGAAGGGCCTGGCGGAGAAAGGGTTAATGTTGTGGATTGTTGCCCAGGAACAATCTCACAATGATCGCGGAGCCCCTGGAGAAGGGCCTGGCGGAGAAAGGGTTAATGTTGTGGATTGTTGCCCAGGAACAAGCTGACGATGATCGCGGAGCCCTTGGAGAAGGGCCTGGCGGAGGACATCGAGAACGAGGAGGTGCAGATCTCGTGGCCTCGCAAGAAGCTGGGCGAGTTCTTCCAGACCAAGTACGAGTGGGACATCCTGGCCGCCCGGTCCATCTGGGCCTTCGGGCCCGACGCCACCGGACCAAACATCCTGGTGGACGACACCCTACCCTCAGAGGTCAGTCAGGGAGAGGGAGGGGGGGCCCGACGCCACCGGACCCAACATCCTGGTGGACGATGCCCTGCCCTCAGCGGTCAGTGGGGGGCAGTGCTGGGGTGGAGTGCTACATTTATTTGGAAATGTGTTATCAAAAACACTTTGTGTTTGATGTCCAGAGGTTTGTTTCGGTAAGAAATTGTGAAGGCTTTGAGTTCAACGCTGTGCTTTTGTTTGAAACGCGATCTCCAGTTATTGTTCTTTACATCTTTCTCCCTGGAGGTTCTCCAGAGTTATTGTTCTTTACATCTTTCTCCCTGGAGGTTCTCCAGAGTTATTGTTCTTTGAAATTATTGTTGTTATTGTTCTAAGGGAGAGACAAATGGATGTAATAAATGGTGTTGAGTGGCATGTTGTGAGATTCCATTTGGAAATGTGTTTTGAAAAACAGGTTGCATTTGATGTCCACAAGAAACAGGCCCCCCCCCCCCCCCCCCCCCCCCTCTCCTCCTCCTCCTTTTTTTTTGTGTCCATTCTTAAGATGTGTGTGTGTGTCTGCTGACAGGTGGACAAAAACCTGCTGAGTGCGGTCAAGGACAGCATTGTCCAAGGATTCCAGTGGGCCACGAGAGAGGGTCCTCTGTGTGATGAACGTAAGCCTTTCTTCTTTGATCATTCGTTTCCTGTCAATTATGAGCGCAGATGCGTCATGTTGCCGTTATGCGTCTAAGTAGGAAATAACTAGGCCCAGCAACACATCATCAAGTTTCTGTGACTATTTTTCTCCATTTTCACACCAGAAATGCAGGTTAACAAACATACTCATCTTGTTCTGATGGTGTTTTTTGCCCCTTAGCCACTATTGGCTAAGGGGCTTTTTTCCCAGACTAAGTAAGACCCCTGCACCTCATAATATGACTAATAATATAGTAAGAAAATTGAAGAACAAAATCTGAAATTTTTGTAAAATGGGGGGGGGGGGGGGGGGGGGGGGGGGGGGGGGGGGGGGGGGGGGGGGGGGGGGGGGGGCCTTATAATAAAGTGCGCCTTATGATCCCAAAAATACGCTCTCTTTTTTTCCTTCTTTATTCTTTTTTGTGTGTGTGTGCATCTTTTGAGTTGTGTGATTGTGAAATTTTATGTTTGATGATAAAATATTCTGTGTGACTGTGAGCAGCAATCCGCAATGTGAAGTTCAAGATTCTGGACGCGACCATTGCGGGAGAGCCCATTCATCGTGGGGGTGGTCAGGTCATACCCACCGCTCGCCGGGTCGCCTACTCTGCCTTCCTCATGGTCAGACTTGGTTTGTTGTCCATTTAATCAACAGTGTAGTGTAGAGTGGCACAGTGGTAACGCGTTCGCTTCGTGTCAAGTAAACCCGAGTTCGAACCTGGGTACAGGGGATTTTTCCTCACTTTGCACTAGGCCTTACGGTCTGAATGTGGAGTCTTTAGGATGAGATGATAAACCGAGGTCCCGTGTGCCCATGCACTTAGCACACGTTAATCCCAGTGGCAACAAAAAAGTTCATTTGGTCAAAATTTACCCACCCACCCCTTTCCTTCCTCATCAATCACATACAAAAAATCACATGCAAAAATATTTATATAAAAAATGGGTGGCGCAATATTAAAAAAAATGGGTGGCGCGCCACTGGCTGCGACACGCTCTCCAGGTGGGAGCAACCCGATTTTCACAGAGATGCCTCTGTGACTATAAAGTACCTAATAAATCTTATAAAATTTTATTTCTAAAAAAGACTATTATGTATGTTTTATTGGAGGATGTTCAGTATGGATATCAGCTACACTTTCAACTGTTTGATATGCCTTAGAAAGGAATTGCAATGAAAGAATATCCATAAGAAAGAGAATTGGGGGTAACATGTATGGGAAGAAATACTTGCTTTTTATTGAACGCTATTTAAATTACTTCTATGTGTCAGTTAATCTTTAATCATTTGGGCGGTCAGTTTATGTGTTGTTGTTTGACTGCATTTACAGTGGAAGCAGGTGGATGCTTTGGTGCTTTTGTCATTTTGTGAGTGTTCTAATTTATTCTTCAGATATGTTCTGTCTTTAGTATCTTTGAAGTTGTTATTAACCCCTTCATTGCCAAAGGAAAACAGAAAAATTATAGATTTTCTCATTATAAAATTTAAAAGAGACCTGTTAGACTCAATCTGAGAAAATGGTCTAGAAATATATCTTTCCTGACTTGTAAAAACCAAAAAACATCATTCCTTGACACGACATCAAAAGTTATGACATCATCAATGACATCACACACCACATAGTAGACACAGGACTGGGCAGTGAAGGGATTAAAGTATGGCAACGGCTTGCAATTTGTGTGTTTTCATTTTAGATTTTGTGCTTTTGTTTTATTCTTTTTCTCTTGTGTTGATTCATTGGTTATCAGCAATGTTGTGTTCATTCTGTAATTTGTATCTCTTTTTCTCTTGTGTTGATTCATTGGTTATCAGCAATGTTGTGTTAATTCTGTAATTTGTATCTCTTTGTCTCTTATAGCACCGTATTTTCCTGACTATAAGGCGATACGTTTTTCCCAGACTGAGACCCGTGCGCCTTATAATATGACTAATAATATAAGTAAAAATATATACAGACAAACCCCTATTTTACGACCCTCTGTTAAGCGACCACCTCTCATTTGAGACCGGATTTGTTGGCACGGATGCATTTTACTATGTAAACGACCTCTCTTAAACGACTTCCTCTAAAACGCGACTTACGACCGCCAATTTGTTGGTTTTTATGACCGTTGTTG
This sequence comes from Phymorhynchus buccinoides, assembly GCA_017654935.2. Taxonomy (NCBI): domain Eukaryota; kingdom Metazoa; phylum Mollusca; class Gastropoda; order Neogastropoda; family Raphitomidae; genus Phymorhynchus; species Phymorhynchus buccinoides. Next base: position 69,070,686 of record CM065683.1, read on the forward strand.
TCGTCTGCATAGACTTCGAGCAAAGGGAAACAACCACGGTCAAGGGCCTGAAAGCGGAGTCGCTTCCCTTGTTGTAGAAAAGATGGCGGAGAGCGTAGGAAAAGCACGAAAACCACTGACTTTGAAAAAGAAAACCACTGACTTTGGATGAGAGTGGAGGTGATTAAAAGAAGTCGGCAAAGTGAAACTGTAATATCGATTGCACAATCCTATGGAGTTGGAAAGACCCAAATCCAGTTTTAATATGTCATTGTATGTGTGCATGAAGAAGAGAGTATGAACTGTGCTGAACTTTTTCTTTCTACGGCTGCCAGTGAAAACCTCTGTCATACGACCCCTCCAATTTAGGACCGATTTTTCCGGACATTTTGGAAGTCTTAAAATAGAGGTTTGTCTGTATTAACAAAATCTGAAATTTGTGTATAATTTGGGGGGTACACCTTATAGTCCGAAAATTACGGTAATACTATAATTTTCTAGCGTGATATGCTAACAGGCCACACCCAGGATGATGGAGCCATACTGCTTTGTGGAAGTGCTGGCCCCTGCCGACTGCGTGTCTGCCGTCTACACCGTGTTGGCAAAGAGGAGGTAGGGACAACTGTTCTATGCAAATTACTCTGCCGTCTACACCGTGTTGGCAAAGAGGAGGTAGGAACAGCTGTTGTATGCAAATTACTCTGCCGTCTACACCGTGTTGGCAAAGAGGAGGTAGGAACAGCTGTTGTATGCAAATTACTCTGCTGTCTACACCGTGTTGGCAAAGAGGTAGGAACAGCTGTTGTATGCAAATTACTCTGCCGTCTACACCGTGTTGGCAAAGAGGAGGTAGGAACAGCTGTTCTATGCAAATTACTCTCTTGTTTGCTTCTACACCGTGTTGGCAAAGAGGAGGTAGGAACAACTGTTCTATGCAAATTACTCTGCTGTCTACACCGTGTTGGCAAAGAGGAGGTAGGAACAGCTGTTGTATGCAAATTACTCTGCTGTCTACACCGTGTTGGCAAAGAGGTAGGAACAGCTGTTGTATGCAAATTACTGTGCTGTCTACACCGTGTTGGCAAAGAGGAGGTAGGAACAGCTGTTGTATGCAAATTACTCTGCTGTCTACACCGTGTTGGCAAAGAGGTAGGAACAGCTGTTGTATGCAAATTACTGTGCTGTCTACGCCGTGTTGGCAAAGAGGAGGTAGGAACAGCTGTTCTATGCAAATTACTCTCTTGTTTGCTTCTACACCGTGTTGGCAAAGAGGAGGTAGGAACAGCTGTTGTATGCAAATTACTGTGCTGTCTACACCGTGTTGGCAAAGAGGAGGTAGGAACAGCTGTTGTATGCAAATTACTCTGCTGTCTACACCGTGTTGGCAAAGAGGAGGTAGGAACAGCTGTTGTATGCAAATTACTCTGCTGTCTACGCCGTGTTGGCAAAGAGGAGGTAGGAACAGCTGTTGTATGCAAATTACTCTGCTGTCTACACCGTGTTGGCAAAGAGGAGGTAGGAACAGCTGTTGTATGCAAATTACTCTGCTGTCTACACCGTGTTGGCAAAGAGGAGGTAGGAACAGCTGTTGTATGCAAATTACTGTGCTGTCTACGCCGTGTTGGCAAAGAGGAGGTAGGAACAGCTGTTGTATGCAAATTACTCTGCTGTCTACACCGTGTTGGCAAAGAGGAGGTAGGAACAGCTGTTGTATGCAAATTACTCTGCTGTCTACACCGTGTTGGCAAAGAGGAGGTAGGAACAGCTGTTGTATGCAAATTACTCTGCTGTCTACACCGTGTTGGCAAAGAGGAGGTAGGAACAGCTGTTGTATGCAAATTACTCTGCTGTCTACACCGTGTTGGCAAAGAGGAGGTAGGAACAGCTGTTGTATGCAAATTACTCTGCTGTCTACACCGTGTTGGCAAAGAGGAGGTAGGAACAGCTGTTGTATGCAAATTGCTCTGCTGTCTACACCGTGTTGGCAAAGAGGAGGTAGGAACAGCTGTTGTATGCAAATTACTCTGCTGTCTACACCGTGTTGGCAAAGAGGAGGTAGGAACAGCTGTTGTATGCAAATTGCTCTGCTGTCTACACCGTGTTGGCAAAGAGGAGGTAGGAACAGCTGTTGTATGCAAATTACTCTGCTGTCTACACCGTGTTGGCAAAGAGGAGGTAGTTGGTAGGAACAACTGTTCTATGCTGATCGTTTCCGAGTGAGTGAATAAAGATTTGTTTAAACCAACTGTTCTATGCAAATTACTCTGTCTGCCGTCTACACCGTGTTGGCAAAGAGGAGGTAGGAACAACTGTTCTATGCAAATTACTCTGTCTGCCGTCTACACCGTGTTGGCAAAGAAGAGGTAGGAACAACTGTTCTATGCAAATTACTCTGTCTGCCGTCTACACCGTGTTGGCAAAGAAGAGGTAGGAACAACTGTTCTATGCAAATTACTCTGTCTGCGTCTACACCGTGTTGGCAAAGAAGAGGTAGGAACAACTGTTCTATGCAAATTACTCTTGCTGTTTTTCCATCCATGAAATATAGGGAACAATCAGGCAGGTTTATCATTTTATTGATCCGAGTTCAGGGGGTTGGGAAAAACAGTTTTTACTTGCCTTAATTATTGATAGGCAATAATGCTGACTCTTGTTTCTTTTTAAACGTGAAAGAAAGTATCTCTAAAAACAAAGTTTAAAGTATGACTTAAACTTTATGTCGAAAACAAGAACTAATTTATAATGATAGAGTCATTGCTGGATGTTGAGTGGCAGTGGCATATTTTTTATCCGACAATAACGACTCCCAATTTTGCCTTTCCTTCACGAAACCACCTGCTTCATTTCCCTGTGTGAATGTTTGTGGTTTCAGAGGACACGTGACCCAAGACGCCCCAGTGCCAGGGTCCCCATTGTACACGATCAAAGCCTTCCTCCCGGCCATCGACTCCTTCGGCTTTGAGACGGACCTGAGGACGCACACACAGGGCCAGGCCTTCTGTCTCTCCGTCTTCCATCACTGGCAGGTGGGGCCTCCGTATTACGTATTAGGTACTTTATAGTCACAGAGGCATCTCTGTGAAATTTGGGTTGCTCCCACCTGGAGCCAGAGGCGTGCCACCCAATTTGTTTTTTTGTTGTTTTTTTTGCATGCAATTTTTTTGTGACTGATAAGGAAGGAAAGAGGGGATAAATTTTGACCAAATGACAACTTTTTCGTTGCCACTGGGTTTAACGTGTGCTAAGTGCATGGGCACACGGGACCTCTGTTTATCGTCTCATCCGAAAGACTCCATGTTCAGACCGTAAGGCTTAGTGCAAAGTGAGAGGAAAAATCCCCTGTACCTAGGTTCGAACTCGGGTGTACTTGACACGAGGCGAACGCGTTACCACTGTGCCACTCTACACCTAGAGGGATTGAGTTGCAAGTAGTTTGTCATTTCTGTTGTCTGAATGGGGAACGTTCAGAGAACAAGATGTTGGGGCTGGTGTAGAACTCTTGGCACTGACAGTTTTATCCGAGAGACAGCCACCTGGCCTTGGGAGAGACAGCCACCTGGCCTTGGGAGAGACAAAGCCAGTAGTGCATGCCCGACAATTTATAAGGCTCAGGCGCTGGTAGTTGCATTGTTTTGCCCAACAGTTTGTCAGGTGGAATGAGGTTACAAAAAAAAGGATAATTTCTGGTGTTTTCTTTCACCTAATATCTTCATTGAAATACTGTCAAACCCCAGCCTAACGGGCACCTCAGTATTGCGGACACCCCGGTAATCCAGACAGTGTTACTCAGTCTCTTCCCTTCTTATTAATCACTAAAATAGTCTTCTGTATATAGCAACCACCTCACAATTACGGACAGTTTGGGCCAGTCTGTAGGGTGGTCGCAATATTGAGGTTCCACTGTATTGCGGATGCGTAATAGAGTTTTTGCTAACTGGATAGGTTATTTGATAAACTAGCTCACAGGGTTTTAACCCCTTCACTGCCAGAGAAAATTTGAGAAAGTATCTAGAGATATTATCTCTCATGACTTGTCTAAAGCAAAAACCATTCCAGAGCTATGACATTTAAGAGAGACCTGTTAGCTGAAAATGTTCCTAAAATACAGCTTTATGTATGGTAAGAAAGGCAAGAACGGAAAAATACAATTAACCAAGAAATGCAGGGGGGGTGGCACATCTTGACCTTTACCGGCCTATCTTTACCTCCCAAAATTATGAAAATAGGGTCTTTGTATAACAATAGGGTTATGAAAATAGGGTCTTTGATGCCTTTTGGTGACATGGGTGTTAAACCATTGTGGTGCATAAACGCGACATTGGCGGTGAAGGGGTTAATGAAGGATTGATGGTGGTGTCTGCAGATCGTGCCCGGTGACCCCCTGGACAAGAGCATCCTCATCCGGCCCTTGGAGCCCCAGCCAGCCACCCACCTGGCCCGGGAGTTCATGATCAAGACCAGACGCAGAAAGGTCAGTTGTGGCACTTTTCATATCGCCGTGCACAAAACAAAGAGAGGCAGGTCGAAAGACGTCACTTCACTTGAGGAGTGGAAAACTCAATATTTTGGTCATTTCAGGTCAATACAACAAACAACGTCACGACAAGTGCAAAGTGATGTTATTTTATTCACAAGAGACAAAACAAAACTACTGGATATTTCGGCGAATGCGCCATCAACACAGACAAACAATTAAACAGCAAATATAGCAAAAGGAGCAAAAAGCAAACAACATCAAAATAAAAACAATACTTCCCCTCTACAGTCCAACGCGTAAATGATACAACAAAGTTGAAACCAAAGAGCAAGGCTGTGAACACAAATCAAGGAAGAAAAAAATAAAAAATTTAAGGTCAAATTACTTCATTTTTCGTTTATTTAACCCTTTCTGTTTCACCGTCAGCCATATTTCAGCCAAACATTTCCATTACATTTACTTGGGTAGAGAACAAAATCTGTCTGCAGTATTGGGGATTCTTATGTGACACATATATAAAATAAGGCCTATCCTTACTTCCCAAAACTTAGACAATAGGGTCTTTGGATAATAGACCCCAATTTGATGCCTTTTAGTGACATAGGTGTTTAATCACTGTGGTGCTAAAATGAGACTGGCGGTGAAACAGTTAATGTCACCATCAATGTTTTATCTTTGCAAATTGTTTACAGCTTTGTTAGATGATGCAGCTTGTCTAGATCAACTGGTAAGTTCAACACATCCAAGTTGACGAAGTTGACTATGGTTTGCGCACAGCAATATATTGTTTGTGTAATATGCTATTTTACAAAGGTTTATCACGGTTTATGTCTTAATTGATGAAATGTTTTTAATTTGTGTGTTTTTATATTTGATTGTACTGTTATCTAGGCATGTTTTGTGTATGTTGAGTTTTTTTACAATTTGTAATGCCTTTGTAAGCGCGCTGAGCCCACCAGTATCCACTATTATTATTATAGCCAGTGTGTAGAAATGTAGCCTTACGATTGTGTGGAAACATGTTATGAATGTGTAATGAAGTGAGGTGATGATTAACTTCTATTCCATCAAATGCATTGTGATCATGAGTAATACGACGTAAGCATTAGAGATGTTATGGCAAGTTTCAGATACAAAAGCTAAGTCCCATCATATCTTTTGTCTGTAAATGCAGAATAACTTCTTACTTCATAAAGATCTTATGAAGTAGTTTTTTTTCTTTGTATGAATAGTTTGGAAAATAGAAGTGCTAGACAGCAATAGTTTGGAAAATAGAAGTGCTAGACAGCAATAGTTTGGAAAATAGAAGTGCCAGACAGCAATAGTTTGGAAAATAGAAGTGCCAGACAGCAATAGTTTGGAAAATAGAAGTGCTAGACAGCAATAGTTTGGAAAATAGAAGTGCTAGACAGCAATAGTTTGGAAAATAGAAGTGCTAGACAGCAATAGTTTGGAAAATAGAAGTGCTAGACAGCAATAGTTTGGAAAATAGAAGTGCTAGACAGCAATAGTTCGGCAATTGTGGTCTTGGACATTTAAAAAAAAAGATCTATTGTGTCTAGGGCCTGAGTGAGGACGTGAGCATCAACAAGTTCTTCGACGACCCCATGTTGCTGGAGCTGGCCAAACAGGACGTCATGCTCAACTACCCCCTATAAACCGTTGTCATCCTGGGACACCAGCCATTCAGTTGTAAACCGTTGTCATCCTGGGACACCAGCCATTCAGTTGTAAGCTGTCCTCACTGTGGGACACCAGCCATTCCTCCTGAACAGTGCGAATCATTTTCATTTGTTGAAGAACCGTTCTTCTCTTGTATGTAAAAGTCGAACTTTGAGAAGAAACTACGCTTATCATGAACACACCGGAGTCAGAAAGTGTATTTACTCAAATTTCGAATCAAGTTTTCATCTTACTAAAGCAATCATTTATAAGGTGAGAATGTCAGTGCCAGCAGCCTAGATGCATGGGTGCTCCTGGGAAATATAAAAAATCCTGCAAGGGGGCAGCCCCGGTGGAGTGCAGGGGCAGCGCGCGCACACACACACACACACATTCACTGCTCTTTTTTCACCCCTCTAGATTAGTACAAGTGCTACATTCCTTTGAATATAGCAAATGCTTATATAGGCCCTTTTTATTGTACAAGTTTGTGTGTGTGTGTAAGAAAATCATTGCTTCTCAAATTCTCATAATGCCGGCTCTAGGCAATTTAAAAATCCTGCAATTCAGGACATCCTGCAAGTAGAAGCATCCATGTAGATGGTAATTTGGATTGCACAGAGCACAGGTGAAGTCTGGTACCTTCCCCCTTTTCAGTCAGATGACTTGTGGCAGCTTCTTAGTTCTTGGAAAAATTGGATCAAGCCTTGTTGTCGCTCCAGTTGCTTGCATGTGTCAACAAGTTTTTAAACAGGCCTTGTCAGCCTATTTTGTCTTTGGTTTTGAATGTTTGCCATGTCATAAACTGTCACTTTTTTAAAAGTTCAAATGATCTGGTATTGAGAGAAATATAATACATGAGAATGTCCTTTGGCTGTGCGTGTGTTGAGGAATGTGTTTGGGAAGAGTTTGGGCTTCAAAATCGATACTTTGTTCATTTGCTAATACATTTCAGATGTGTCAAGGAAAATAACACCTATACAAAGGACCCCCAAGTAATTTGAGGGAGCCTGGACCACGATCATCAGGGTTTTTTAACTCAAATATTGTATGTACTCAGGGTTCCCAGGCGCCTTTTAAGTCCTTGTGAATTGTGTTTGGGTCAACAGGCCTTTCAGTGCTTTATTTCAGCAAGTAGATCCTTTTAATTCATCAAGGTCCTTTTAATTTTTGAAAGGTGCTATTAAGTCCTGTTTTATCAAGAATAAAGTTATAAAGAAACTGACTAACAGCTAAAAAAATTATCACAAAAAACCTGGCAGTATACAAAGTTGTCGGTGTCACAGATCGGAGCAAACAATTCATTACAAGCTGTATGAGTCTTTCCGCACCAAGATTCATTCCATGCGTATTGGAATTGTGCTCTTGGTCAACAATTGGCATTCTATCATGAACATGTCATGCAATCAGCACCGACAAAGTATAACACAATCTTCTGTGTACCCTTCATGTCCAGCTGACTACATAGAGGCTGACTGTTTAAATAATTGTAATTCAGACTTATCCAGCTCAAACAAACAAACCCAGTAAATTATTATTCTCAAAAGACTAGAGCTTGCAGAGGGCATTTAATTCTGTACCCTAACTAGACCTGCAGAGGGCACAAACAAAAATGGCTTCCAGCAAAACAGAATACTACTACTTTTCTAACGCTATATCAGTGTAAGCAAGAATTTGCACCATAGTGTTCAAGTGCTTTGGCTGTTCAAGTGCTTTGATTTTAGTATCCATAAACTTGAAATCCAAATTACCACTCACCCCTCCACATACACACCAAAACAAAAACAAACAAAAATGGCTTCCAGCAAAACAGAATACTACTACTTTTCTAACGCTATATCATAAGCAAGAAGAATTTAACTAACTAACAATAAGTACTGTAAAAACTGGACTAAAAGCTGCACCTGTATATAAGCCACATCCCTTAACCTTCACCGGATCCCCTGTTCAACTACACAGTCACGATGGGGCGGGTTTTCCACTACCCATACTCATTAAAAAGGAAAGAGACATGCATTTTAACAGTGTTTATCCCTATTCCAGATGATGCGGGTTCTCCAGTACCCATACTCGTCAAAGAGTCACCATGTGTTTATCCTTATCCAGATGCTGCGGGTGTCCCACTACCCATACTCAATACACTGCAGTGGCATATTTCTGCTCTTTAAAGTATGGGTTGTAGAATACCTGCGCAATCAGTGACAAGCATGTTCAAATGACGCATTATATTACGTCATTTGTATTATATACACATTAATGAAATTTAAGACACATAAAGCCATTAACGTTTTTGATAAACTCATGAAATGTCATGATGATTGCTTAAATACTTTTTGAGATATAAGTTTTTATGTGTCTCTGGGTACTAGAATACCCAGGAAGCATGGTGAAGGTTAAACTGACAACATATTAGGTATTTATTCACATATAAGGCGCACCAGTTTATAAGCCGCAGGGAAAATGATATGTGCACAAAGCAACACAAATATATTAATTCTCCTATTAAAGCATGAGTATTTAGTGCTCATACACTTTAAGCATGAGATTTGAATCTATTCATTACCAAAACAAGTTTTGAGAGCTCTAAAGAAGCTCAAGGTCAGGTCAGGTCAGGTAGTTAGGACATTAGGCCTCACGGCCTCTTCACTGTCCTGTCATTTTTGTTTGAACTTTTGCACAGCTGAGAGGTTTTTGTATTTTGTTTTCGGCAAATCTGCCTTTTAGTCATGCTCGTATTGTAGTTTTGATATGTTGGTGTATCCACCAAGGAGGTTTTTGAATTGTGTTAGATTCTGTGCTCGTTTAATATGTGCAGGAAGAGTATTCCAAAACTTTGCTACTCTGTTAGAAAATAATTTTTTTCTAATATTAGTTCGGCTATACTGGGTTAGTATTTTTAAATCACTGTTACGGGTTCTTGAGTCAAAATAGGCTGACGAATGTGGCCAGAAACAGATTTAATCATACTGACAAATGTAGAATGGAAAAAAAATCCACAGATAAGCTGCATGGGCCAAAGTTGGGAAAAAGAAGCGGCTTATAGTCTGCATTGTATGGCAAGTAAAACAAAGTGGTATGCCTACCAAGTAGATTCTGCATCACTAGTAGACATCACCTTATGGGCAGCTTCATTCTGTGGAGCAGTTAACCCCTCGACTGCTGCACAACTCATCACAAATTTGCTTGATGACATGACTGATAATATCAGATGAAGGGAATAACTGACATGCAGGGTTTTGTGTGTTGTTTGCTTCAACTGGGTCAAGAGGGTTGTATCTCTAGACCATTTGACCACATTGATTCTTAACAGTTCTCTTCTTTTCAATTGTTTTCTTACATTTTCTGTGGCAGTCAATGGGTTAAGATGCAGTCATGCAATGACTTACTTATAAAGCTGAGTTATTTTTTCATTGGTCATTTGCGTTCCTTCCAAAATATAGGCAAATAATACACAAATTGTAAAGATTGTTTTTTAAACCCAATGTAACTTAACACTCCCACAGCAAAGGTCAATCTGAAAATTGCAAAATGCTAACATAAGTAAAACATGACATAGCAAATGAAAAAAAGGGGGGAAATGTGAGGCTGAAAGGTATTGCCTAGTAATTACCGCTACAATCACACTAACAGTGGTTTTTATACAATCAAATACTTTGGGTCAAAGAAAAGTGATTTTTGTACAAACAACAGCAATAATAGCAACATTTTAATTATGCTCAAGCTGAGCTTTTTTCTAATTAACATAATAATAATATTATGGTTCTGCCATTTACATGGGTGCAACTACACAAAATAAAATAAAAACTGAAAGGCCGGGGTCCAGGGGTAATGTCCCCCTGCAGAGGAAGCAAAAATTGATTTATGAAGGTATTTTAGTTTGCTTTTTCCATAATTTATACAAATGCTTATCTTAAAGTGTTTGAAAAATACAGTAGACACACAAAGATCTTGTTTGACAAATCAAAAAATAATCCTTTTCTAATCAAATTCAAAAACAGGAAATCCTTGTATACCAGGAAAAGTTGCACCCCTGTATTTAACTGCGTAAAGCATCTTGCTATCAGTTCCTTGTTACAATTAACATAAGAACTGATAATGCAACAATTTATTATTGTACAATTTTTGTTTGTTTCATATTAAAGGTAATACTAATAGTCACACTTTACACATGAATATCCATACAACAATGATCAAACTCACGAATCAATGGAAATATTACAAACCTTACGTAATGGCACCAATAACTTTAACTCTTTCATTCCTTGTTACTAACTGTTACTTCCCTTTATTCCTATGTTTCTATTATCTGTTTCTATTCCCTTCATTCCTGGATTTATAGAGGGTTAAAAATGTGATAATGGGGTACTTATTTTAGAGACTTACGACAGTAACCCACATTACCCGAACCTAAGAATGTCATATACCGTTGTGTAGGGAATTGATGTGAGAAGCTGTTTGTGACCATGTTGACGCATTATGGTGACATGACAGATGACACACAGGTGTAAAACAGGTAAGTTTACAATTTAACATAAAACATACCATCATGCCATACATGCAGGTCAGTGTTTTTAAAGCAAATTGTATATTTCATGCACGTACTCCTCACCAAGCGATGCCTCCTGTACATCCCCATGCATTGTGCTTGTCATTACTCCACGGATAAGTGTCACCATTGTCACCACAATTGTCCCCAACACATCAACAGTTTATTGTCTGTTTTGACGATTATGTATGGATACAACACACACACACACAAAAAAGAGAACAAGCACCACACTATTTTGCACACTTTTTTTTACACAGATAATATTTTCACGTTCCCTATCTACGCATGTATGTACCCCTGTCACAGTCATCACATCACATGCCACACATCTGTGACACGTCTGTGATACACCTTGAAGCAGTCACTGTGACGCTGTTTGCAGCACAGATACACACTTTTCACACATCATTGTAGTTTGACACTTTTTGAAGGGGTGTCAGTATAGCTGACACCAGTGTGTGCATGCTTGTACTTGGGGTGTCGTGCCGAGCACAACACACAGGTTTTTCTCTGGCTCCTCAGTGCGTTTTTTTAGGTGTTATTGTTGGAATATTCTAGCAGAGAACTGAGCACTTTATCAGAATAATATAACTGGAAATAGTCCAGCGCTTTCATTGATGTGTCTAACACACACACAGGCCCTGATCGATGTTTGAATTCCGTCCTAGTTTCGGTTTTGGTGTGACATAATTCCCCCTAATCCACTCAAAACCAGGTCGAGTGTAGAACAAAGGTAAGTTTTGATAATCTAACTCCTCACCACTAGCATCATCACCACCTATGCGCGCTTCAATAGCTGCCACGAACTAAGCTCACTCTTCTTCTGTAAAATTGGTCAGAATCAGAATTCTCTCCACCTTCCATTTTCACTGCCAAGAAAAACTACCACGTGCACAGTAACCCACAGTACACACACCTACTACACGCTTTCACTCAAAAAGACCCCTTTCCCACAGAGCTGTTAGGAGGAGGGGGTGGGGGTAAGGGAAGGGTAAACGGCTGGGGGGTCTGGCATCACATTCCATTGATAAACAGTCCCGTTAGCGGCTGGGTCAAGGGTAAATGACGTACTTTGATAACGCGAATTGCGGGAAGTCCAAAGTACGATCCCGGAATACCGGTCTCTCGGATTGAAAGGAGTTATTTCTTCCAGAACGGTTTTCCGTTCTCCAGGATTGAAAGGAATTAAGCCTTGAAACCGGAAAACCGGTCTGCAGGATTGAAAGAGTTAACACAAATAATGGTTAACGCACACAAAAATCTTTGTCTCTTGAATTTCATGTTAAGAGTACTCCGCTGTGTTCATGGTTTGACCGCCCAAAACATTTTTGCCTTGTCTTCAGAACTACTTGACCAATTTGGGCTTAAAACCCCTAAAAGTGGAACTGTGTGACGACGTTTGCCACCATTAGATTTTGTTCATAATCTTTTCATTCGGAATAAAAACAGCCTCACAAACTGTGCTTTTGTTATTAGGAGCTGTAGAACTTCAGTTCAAACCAAAGGATTCAACTGTAGTAACATCAAAGATGATAACTGAGACAAGTCAAGTCAAAATTATCTGTATTGACGATAAAGGAGTAAGCTACAAGCTTTTCTTCATCCTGTCTGTCATGAAAAGAAGAAAAATACTGAATCAAATAAAAAGTAAAGATCAACAATGAAAACTGGCGTAAGGAACCCGAACACAATGAACAAATGTAAAAAACCAATCATACATAGATGATGACTAGCAAATACAATATGTACAATATGTACAAAATATAAATACAAATGTAATCATACTTTGAAAGGGAGAGAGCAAGAGGTGGGACAAGAACAAAGGATTGAGACATAGAGGCTGATAGAGACACTGTAAAGAAGAGAGAAATAAAAAGGAGCCTGATAGAGTGTGTGTGTGAGAGAGAAAGAGAGTCAGGAGTCAGGAAATTTTTCTTTGTTAGGCCATGCCCATACAATGGAGTGAGTGTGACGACAACAACAAATTGACATTACATTATTAACTTGACATTACAAAACATTACGTAAATCTTGCCGAACTTTCAAAGCTTTAAAGATAAAAACAGCCACTTTTCTTACAATACTTTTGTTTGTACAAGACAGTAATAACACAAATTTAAACATAGAAGGATTGTTATCATACTTTTTGGGAATAAGTTCTCTTCGAAAGGAGAGAGAGAGAGAGAGAGAGAGAGAGAGGGGGGGAACGAGAGAAGTAAGAGTAAAGTGTGAAAGAAAAAGATGGTTACAAGCAGAAGGTTTAAAGGAAAGATTGCAAAAGAACAGGTGGTTAATTATACATGTAGTTTATTTGTCAAGCGCGGACGTGCAAAAAACAACATAACAAATTAATGGAATATATTATGTAGATATGACCCACAAAGCCTTCATTTTGACAAGTAGCGTTGGTTATTTTACAAAACTTCAATCATAGTCTTTTTAAGTGCCTTTTAAGATTGATGATGAAGGTTGTTTAATGAAAAAAATTGATGATGGAGGTTGTTAAATAAAAGAAGAAAGCAATTATAGAATGCAAAAGAATGAAAACCATGTTATAAACTAAGTCAAAGAGGGATCAGGCAGCTGAACGGTCAAGCTATGTTTGGACAGCACTGTCAGTAGTGACCATCAACATGTCCTGCCAATTATGCTAACAACCATGGGGGTGAAAAGGTTTCTGCCTAGTAGACCGACATCTGATTTAGCAGTGATGTCCTGAGGCCCCGGTCATAGGTCATTGACCTATTATAATTGAAACATTTCATATTGTGTTCACCCCTGTCAGGACAAATGTCTGATGAAATTTTGAAGACTGGCACGCTTTGTCTTGTTGATTTCTGAAAGAGGCAGGACATTGTCATATTGATTTATCTCGTCTCAGGACAGTTTGTCCAATCAGTTTTCAGTGCATCACTGATTTAGTAGAAGAATCCTTGCTTTTTCTGTGATTCCACTATGTGCAACTGAGCCTTCAATCAACCAGAGGACGATGGTGTCAGGGTGAGCTCAGAACACCTCGCTGCATGGGTCGGGTTTCTGAGTGAAGGAGGCTCCGTGGTCAATGAACTTTCTCTGGTTGGCGGAGAGCTGCTGTTCGGTGACCCCCATGCCTGCCAGCTGCTGCTGCACGCGGTCCAGATAGCCCGGGTCTGGGTAGCCCTCACTGCAACGCACAACCACATTGGAACACCATTTGATTCCAATTAACTCAAAGGTTCCTACAAACGAGAAGGAAAAAAACACCAAACAATCAAAGCAAAACAAACAAACTAAAAAGAAAAAAGAAACAGTTCGCAGAGGCAACTCAATCTCCATTTAAACATAAATTAATGCATTATGATCTGAGGTCGGGTGTCAATTAGCAAATTGAATCAAGTCAATCTACAGTTCATTTAGTGCATAAATGAGTACCAAGACAGTATTTTGATGCTACTTCCTGTATCGTTATATTGTACTTTTTGAAAAAATTGAAATTGAAATAAATTGATGCATGTTTGTTATTGTTCTGGGCTTCATTTTCAGTGGCTTCTTCTTGTTTTTTTCTTTTTCTGACCTACTCTGCAGTAAATCCAATACCATGACAACAAAATTATTATCTTGATGTACATTTGCAGGGATGTCACAGAAAATTAACAACCACTTGCAAGCATACACTCTTGTAAACATGTTACAGTGATGCTTATTTTCACATCTTTCATTGTACATTTTTGCTTGTGAATTACGCATATTTTTAATACTGTTGAGTATTATTATCGGAAACCCTCCTTTTCAGTTTCTTTTTTTCCCCAAAGAATGGTCAACATATTGACCTATGGCCCTTAAGAGAGGAAGAAGAATATTGCCACTACTGTTCACTGACCAATGAAGAACAGCCAGAGTGGTCAACATATTGACTCTACAAAAGTGTAGAGTGGCACAGTGGTAGCGCGTTCGCTTCGTGTCAAGTAAACCCGAGTTCGTACCTGGGTACAGGGGATTTTTCCTCTCACTTTGCACTAGGCCTTGCAGTCTGAACGTGGAGTCTTTCGGATGAGACGATAAACCGAGGTCCCGTGTGCTCATGCACTTAGCACATGTTAAACCCAATTGCAACAAAAAAGTTGTCATTTGGTCAAACATTACCCCCCTCCCTTCCTTCCTCATCAGTCACACAAAAATTGCATTAAAAAAAAAAAATTTTTAAATGGGTGGCGAGCCTCTGGCTGCAACGCGCTCTCCAGGTGGGGGCAACCCAAATTTCACAGAGACGCCTCTGTGACTATAATGTATCTAACCTAATGGTCAACATATTGACCTATGGTCCTGAAGAGAAGAAGGAGAATATTGCCACTACTGTTCACTGATCAATGAAGAACAGCCAGAATGGTCAACATATTGACCTATGGCCCTGAAGAGAAGACAAAGAATATTACCACTACTGTTCACTGATCAATGAAGAACAGCCACACTGTTCTGTTGTTGTTGTCGTACCCTGGCTCCCACTGTGGGGATACTGGGGGGTCTTTCGTACAAATAGTTCCCCCTCTTTCTGGAAGTTATGTGCTTGTAACTTCCTCTAATCTGTCATTCTCTTTGACTCTGCCTTTTCCCTTTACTTACTGTCATCTACTATCTTTCTGTCTTACCGGTCCATTCTCCTGCCTTTTTTCTATAAATTCTTACAGACTTCTTCAGTCGAAGTCGGACATGCTGGGCCTAATTATTTCTTAGGCGCATAACGCCAGCATGACGCATCAACGCTCACATGACAGGAAAATGAGCGAATGAAGAAGAAGAAGTACCCTGGCTAAAAAAACTCCAAGGATCATCCCAACAGCCGAAGCACTTGAACACTATGGTACAAATGCACCAGCAAGGGATGAGAACATTACGTGTGTGACCGTTTTTGATTACCCTGTCACGTGGGCAGCCACACTCTGACTTCGGAGGAACACTGTTCTGAATGACAGACTTTTCAAACACAGCAAAAGCTTCCCAAGACTAAGGCAACACCAAAACGGCAACTTCCTCGGCGGGTGTAAATCAGCACAAGAAAATTGCCCCAAAACCTACTTTCGGCAAAAATTAACCTTGTTATTCTTATTTCATTTGTAGCAAAAATTAGCTCCAGTTAACCTTGTCATTCTTGTTTACTTGCATTATTTGTACTTCCATTTAGTTCCTGGCATCAGATTTGTCTGAGGTGCAATCCTCTGAGAACCATGGTAAAAGGGCCTCAAGGCCTTACAGAGTAGAGGAGCAACACTGACATCAGTTCCAAACTTCTTCTTCTTCGGATTTCCAGGCCACATGGCCATAATGGGTCAGGTACATATGTGTCCGTTTTCCAGTTTTCACTGGTCTCCCCACTGCGTACAGCCAACACATTCCGATTTCGGAGGAGCTCAAAGGAGAAAAAATATTTGGAAGATTTTTTTTTTTAAAGGCAGGAGAATGGGCCAATAAGTCAGAAAGATAGTAGATGATAGAAAGCAAAAGGCAGATTCAAAGAGAGCAGCAGATTAGAGGTAGTTACAAGCACAGAACTTCAAGAAGGTGGGGGAACTATTTTTACAAAAGACCCCCCAGTATCCCCACGGAGAGAGACTCGTGGAGGGGTCAGGGTCGTCCAGCTCCCCGTATGGAGGCACGAGGCATCCACCCACTACCCTGAGCCAGTTCCAAATAAAACCTAAAACAGGGCTCCCCATTTTGCTTGACCATAGAGGTGGTATTTTCACCCCCAGGAAGCAGCTATAGAGGGTCTCTTCACCCCCAGGGTGAACTTATAGAGAGTGAAAAATCAACCAGTCTAGAATGATCAAGTACTATCATGACCTGACCTTCACCTTTGTGAGCTGATGAAAGTGGCAAGTTGGACCGCGCTATCAGCATGCACATCATGGCTTCGGCCCTGGTGACGTCATTTTGCAGACCTTGCTTCGACTCTTCTTTCTTCTTCTCAATGAAGTTCTGTAGGAAGTTACTGCTTCCTTTCAAAACGCTCACCAGATCTTTGTGCGCCCCTTACAGTGTTTAGCGTAGTCAGCCAAACCAGCGTCACTGACAGTAAAATCATTTTTGCACACCGTGCAAAAAGCGTGATACTCCCCACCCCCCTCTTCGATGCTATGATGCATAGAAACTCCCGATGGTAGCTCGACAGATATTTCTGGTTCGCAGTCCTCGGAGTTGCTGTTCTATTTGGCTTGGTCTTTTTAGCTTCATTTTCCGATTCTACTTCTTCCACCTCTGATTCGTCGTCCGTTTCGTGTCTTTTTCGCTTTTGCTGTGCACCGTAATCTATTTTTTTCCTCACAAGAACTGAAGCAAACTTTCTCTCAACTTGTGCGCGCCAACTGCTGACTCGAAGGAATGCATCGGGTGCCTCAAACTGAACGGATCTGTGTCCTTGACAACGCTCGCTCGAAATTCAAAGCTGCCGGTAATGAAAATGCGGAGTTTGCTATTTCGAGTCGTAGCAGACACCCTAATTTCGTAGCATGCTACGCCAAAATCGTAGAGTAACCAGTCTGTCACGCACTCGGCAGATTTATAGTGCGTCTCATAACCCTCGAGTAGTAATTATAGTGCGTCGTTTCACCCCCAGTACGAAGTTTTAATGCGTCTGTCACGCACATTTGACGCACAGAATGGGGAGCCCTGCTAAAAGGCCTAATTTATTAAGAAATCGCTTTACAATATTATTCAACAGTGAAGACTACCTTCAGAAACAAAGGCAAACCTCTGCCATCACAATCAAATCCTCTGCCAGAAATAATTTTTAATCCTCTGAAATTTGCCAATTCTCTGACAATTCTGATGCCCGGGTTCATTGTTGGGGATAACCCCTACCTGCCATTAAGCAGGGTTGTCTTGTGTTCATTGTTGGGGATAATCCCTACCTGCTATAAAGCGGGATTGTCTTGTGTTCAGTGTTGGGGATAACCCCTACCTGCTATAAAGCGGGGTTGTCTTGTGTTCAGTGTTGGGGATAACCCCTACCTGCTATAAAGCGGGATTGTCTTGTGTTCAGTGTTGGGGATAACCCCTACCTGCTATAAAGCGGGATTGTCTTGTGTTCAGTGTTGGGGATAACCCCTACCTGCTATAAAGCGGGATTGTCTTGTGTTCAGTGTTGGGGATAACCAATACCTGCTATCAAGCGGGGTTGTCTTGTGTTCAGTGTTGGGGATAACCCCTACCTGCTATAAAGCGGGGTTGTCTTGTGTTCATTGTTGGGGATAACCCCTACCTGCTATAAAGCGGGATTGTCTTGTGTTCAGTGTTGGGGATAACCCCTACCTGCTATCAAGCGGGGTTGTCTTGTGTTCAGTGTTGGGGATAACCCCTACCTGCTATAAAGCGGGGTTGTCTTGTGTTCAGTGTTGGGGATAACCCCTACCTGCTATAAAGCGGGGTTGTCTTGTGTTCATTGTTGGGGATAACCCCTACCTGCTATAAAGCGGGATTGTCTTGTGTTCAGTGTTGGGGATAACCAATACCTGCTATCAAGCGGGGTTGTCTTGTGTTCATTGTTTGGGATAACCCCTACCTGCTATCAAGCGGGGATGTCTTGTGTTCATTGTTGGGGATAACCCCTACCTGCTATAAAGCGGGGTTGTCTTGTGTTCATTGTTGGGGATAACCCCTACCTGCTGCAATGCAGGGTTGTCTTGTGTTCAGTGTTGGGGGTAACCCCTACCTGCTGCAATGCAGGGTTGTCTTGTGTTCAGTGTTGGGGGTAACCCCTACCTGCTATCAAGCGGGGTTGTCTTGTGCTCGATGCCATTCCAGGTGACGTGGTCTTCCTCCCCAGGGTACTGACCCACTCTGAACACCAGCAGTCGACGAAAAGCCACCTTCAAAAGCTGCAGCACCTTCCGGCCTTCCCTGGTGTCTGGGAGGTAGGCCCTCTGCACTGTGCCCAGGTACCTCCTGCCCGGCTGCACTGGCTGAAAGTCAACAGTTCTTTGTCATACAACAGCAATTCAAACCTTGTTATTCTTGTTTCCTTGATTGTGATCTTGGGTACAGACTTACAATATTTGTACTTCCATTTAGTTCCTGGCATCAGATTTGTCAAATCTAACACTCCCCCGGTGGCTGCTCACGTGGCTGGGTAATTAAAAAACGGTCACACACGTAATGTTCTCATCTGTAGCTGATGCACTTGTATCGTAGTGTTCAAGTGCTTCCGCTGTTGGGATGATCCCTGGAGTCTTTTAGCCAGGGTAAGCCAACAACAAACCCAACACTGAAAGGTTTGCCATTTCAAAGATAAACAAATAACTGTGACTCAACAATGAAAAAAAAGAGTGATGCTTTGTACATATATAATAAGTCAGTGAGTGCAACAAAAATCAGAAGCTTAACCGAGCAAGGCAGAGGTGAGAGAGAAAGGTTAGTTAGCCAGGAAAAGAAAGGGTCAATTCTTACCAGGTATTGTTGTGGGTGATCGTGGGGAGAGAGAGAGAGAGAGAGAGACAGCAAGCTTCTGCTCCTAGAGCTTTCATCAGGCTGTGTTAGTGGGGAGAGAGAGAGAGACAGCAAGCTTTCTGCTCCTAGAGCTTTCATCAGGCTGTGTTAGTGGGGAAGAGAGAGACAGCAAGCTTTCTGCTCCTAGACCTTTCATCAGGCTGTGTTAGTGGGGAGAGAGACAGACAGCAAGCTGTCTGCTCCTAGAGCTTTCATCAGACTGTGTTAGTGGGGAAGAGAGAGACAGCAAGCTTTCTGCTCCTAGACCTTTCATCAGGCTGTGTTAGTGGGGAGAGAGACAGACAGCAAGCTTTCTGCTCCTAGAGCTTTCATCAGGCTGTGTTAGTGGGGAGAGAGACAGCAAGCTTTCTGCTCCTAGAGCTTTCATCAGGCTGTGTTAGTGGGGAGAGAGAGAGACAGCAAGCTTTCTGCTCCTAGAGCTTTCATCAGGCTGTGTTAGTGGGGAGAGAGAGAGACAGCAAGCTTTCTGCTCCTAGAGCTTTCATCAGGCTGTGTTAGTGGGGAGAGAGAGAGACAGCAAGCTTTCTGCTCCTAGACCTTTCATCAGGCTGCGTTAGTGGGGAGAGAGACAGCAAGCTTTCTGCTCCTATAGCTTTCATCAGGCTGTGTTAGTGGGAGAGAGAGAGAGACAGCAAGCTTTCTGCTCCTAGAGCTTTCATCAGGCTGTGTTAGTGGGGAGAGAGACAGCAAGCTTTCTGCTCCTATAGCTGTCATCAGGCTGTGTTAGTGGGAGAGAGAGAGACAGCAAGCTTTCTGCTCCTAGAGCTTTCATCAGACTGTGTTAGTGGGGAGAGAGAGAGACAGCAAGCTTTCTGCTCCTATAGCTGTCATCAGGCTGTGTTAGTGGGGAGAGAGAGAGACAGCAAGCTTTCTGCTCCTAGACCTTTCAACAGGCTGTGTTAGTGGGGAGAGAGAGAGACAGCAAGCTTTCTGCTCCTAGACCTTTCATCAGGCTGTGTTAGTGGGGAGAGAGAGAGACAGCAAGCTTTCTGCTCCTAGAGCTTTCATCAGGCTGTGTTAGTGGGGAGAGAGAGAGACAGCAAGCTTTCTGCTCCTAGACCTTTCATCAGGCTGTGTTAGTGGGGAGAGAGAGAGACAGCAAGCTTTCTGCTCCTATAGCTTTCATCAGGCTGTGTTAGTGGGGAGAGAGACAGCAAGCTTTCTGCTCCTAGACCTTTCATCAGGCTGTGTTAGTGGGAGAGAGAGACAGCAAGCTTTCTGCTCCTAGAGCTGTCATCAGGCTGTGTTAGTGGGGAGACAGACAGCAAGCTTTCTGCTCCTAGAGCTTTCATCAGGCTGTGTTAGTGGGGAGAGAGACAGCAAGCTTTCTGCTCCTGGAGCTGTCATCAGGCTGTGTTAGTGGGGAGAGAGACAGCAAGCTTTCTGCTCCTGGAGCTGTCATCAGGCTGTGTTAGTGGGGAGAGAGACAGCAAGCTTTCTGCTCCTAGAGCTTTCATCAGGCTGTGTTAGTGGGGAGAGAGACAGCAAGCTTTCTGCTCCTGGAGCTTTCATCAGGCTGTGTTAGTGGGGAGAGAGAGACAGCAAGCTGTCTGCTCCTAGAGCTTTCATCAGGCTGTGTTAGTGGGGAGAGAGACAGCAAGCTTTCTGCTCCTAGAGCTTTCATCAGGCTGTGTTAGTGGGGAGAGAGACAGCAAGCTTTCTGCTCCTAGAGCTTTCATCAGGCTGTGTTAGTGGGGAGAGAGACAGCAAGCTTTCTGCTCCTGGAGCTGTCATCAGGCTGTGTTAGTGGGGGGAGAGAGACAGCAAGCTTTCTGCTCCTAGAGCTTTCATCAGGCTGTGTTAGTGGGGAGAGAGACAGCAAGCTTTCTGCTCCTGGAGCTTTCATCAGGCTGTGTTAGTGGGGAGAGAGAGACAGCAAGCTTTCTGCTCCTGGAGCTTTCATCAGGCTGTGTTAGTGGGGAGAGAGACAGACAGCAAGCTTTCTGCTCCTAGAGCTTTCATCAGGCTGTGTTAGTGGGGAGAGAGAGAGAGAGACAGCAAGCTGTCTGCTCCTAGAGCTTTCATCAGGCTGTGTTAGTGGGAGAGAGAGAGACAGCAAGCTTTCTGCTCCTAGAGCTTTCATCAGGCTGTGTTAGTGGGGAGAGAGACAGACAGCAAGCTTTCTGCTCCTAGAGCTGTCATCAGGCTGTGTAAGTGGGGAGAGAGACACAGACCTGTTTACCCTTATAATGAAAAACCCGGAATTTGCCACAAAAAAAAACGGAATTTGAGAACAAAAACCGGAATTCACATGATCTGTACACGACTCGCGATAAAGCGGTTTCTTGTTCTTCTCCTTTCCGCGAACATCGGCGTCGATTTTCAATATTGTGATGATTTCTTGGCTCAATTTTGCCAGAAAAGTTTTATTAGTAAATTCAGTCACTAATTCTTAGTCAATTTTAGTATAAAACAAGCTGGAAAAAGCAAAATACCTGGAAATGTCCACGATGGGACAGAGAAAAATCACTCGGCCGCGGATCGGCGGATGCCAAGTTGCAACTCGGCGCCATCGCGATCAATTTTGACTTCATTTTCCGTTGAAAACTTCAAAATTCTCACATCATCGTATTTTCCAGTGATAATATAATCTAAATTGATTCATTTCAAGCCCTAATTACAATCTCTACCATTAAAAAACTGCCTGGAAAGCTCTTCGAATTGACAGTAAAAGTCTGGCCGCCATTTGCTCAGTCCCGAAATAGATCGACCAAAATAAAAACATTATTTCACCCCTTTAACCAATGAAAATGCAGCATTTAATGCATGTGACGTCAAGCACAACCCCTTTTCTGATGACATAGAGTGTTAGGTACACGTTTCGGTCAACCCTTGCGTCTTTTCCTACGAACGGAAACAAATAATAGACGGTTTTTCGAAATCCCGGAATTTTCAGCGTTCACCCGGAATTTACTATTTTACCCGGAATTTTAGCAAATTTCCGGAATAATTCCGGCTAAACCGGAATGGTAAACAGGTCTGGAGACAGCAAGTTTTCTGCTCCTGGAGCTTTCATCAGGCTGTGTTAGTGGGGAGAGAGACAGACAGCAAGCTTCTGCTCCTGGAGCTTTCATCAGGCTGTGTTAGTGGGGAGAGAGACAGCAAGCTTTCTGCTCCTGGACCTTTCATCAGGCTGTGTTAGTGGGGAGAGAGACAGCAAGCTTTCTGCTCCTAGAGCTGTCATCAGGCTGTGTTAGTGGGTGAGACAGACAGGGTTTAAAGGCAAGAAACTGAATATCAGTTGAAGCTAGATCAGTAGATGGCGTGAGTAAAAACCATGGATAAAATTTAAAAGTGAAAGCAAACAGACATATTGAAGGGGAAAGGGAGGATATGGTGGTAGTGGTTAGTCGGTCATCTATAGTGCTGCCAACAGCTATGGTCATCTATAGTGCTGCCAACAGCTATGGTCATCTATAGTGCTGCCAACAGCTATGGTCATCTCAGCACTGTCACCATGTAAGATTGAGAGGGAAAGCGTAAACGAGAAGCAGAAATTGAATTTGGCATGACGATCATTAGTAGAAACTTAAACCCCCAAAACACACCTGTGGTTTCAGAGCAGTTCTCTAGAGTAGCAAAAACACAGTACAGAGGAACCTCCCTTATAATACCCCCACTCCCACTAATATGACTCCCTCCCACTTAAGACCTACTTCTCTGTGTCATTGCCCTTCTTTGTAAGTATTAAAATTGCCTCCCTTACACAACTCCCTCCCACTGAATACCTTATTTGGGATTATTTTTCAAGGTCTTAAAAGGGAGGTTCCATTGTACTACAGATGGAAGTCTGTTTTTCTATGAGGGTGGCCATGATTAACATTGTTACACCGACAGCTTGCGCGTCGTTCTTACATAAAAAGAAAAACACTTTAAACCTACAAACCCTAAAAAAAAAGAAAAAAAAAGTGAAACTCACATTTCCTCCTGAAGTACTGTCAGGAAAGTCGTAGTCGATGATGTAAGCCCCGGCGTGGTACGTTGGCAGAGTGACATTAGGGTCAAAGCGATACTTCATTGTCCCTGACGGCTGACTGCCGTGGACGACACCCTGTGGAGTCTGACACATGGGGCACACGGGCTGCCGCCTGCTGAACTCATCGATGTGGGCGTCGCAGGTTCCACAAACGGTGCCGCTACCAGTCTGCCTTGAAGACGGCAGCCTGAGAGGTTCCGCTGTGTCGGCGTCACTGACGGCCTGTCCAAAACACTCCACCAAAGCTCCCAGGCTGCTCGTGTCCGGGTCACAGATGTAAATGTCGCTGACGGCAAAGTCTGACAGCGTGTCGACATTTTTCACTGCTTGGCACAAAGCCTCGGCGAATGCGTCCAGCGGCAGGTTACAGTCTGTAAGAGGAGTCAAAGAAAGTGACCCAAGCTTTAAAGAAGAAGCAAAAATACATCTTTTTGTCAGCAGAAACCAACGTCTTTGCTTCGTGCAAACACACCGACAACGGCACACACTGACACAAACACAATGCATGAACACATGTCATATCTATCCTTTCCTTTGTATTTACTGTATTTTTCAGACTATAACAGTATCTTCTTCTTGCAGTAAACAACCACCATCATCAAAGTATAGCCCTATCCTACAACCAAGTAAGAAAGTTCGGACGAGTGATGTCCCTTGCGTGCCACTGGTGAGTTCCGGTCACAACACACACACATACACAGTGACACACACACATACACGCACGCACACACACACGCACGCGCACACACACACACTATGACAGTAAAGAGAAAGAGGAGCCGCTATAGCTCGTAATCTGTCATGGTTTGCGAGTTTTCCGTGGGTTGTTTGTGCACTTTAACAAGTACTTTGCCGGAATCACCTGCGACACACCAGAGCAGGGGCAGATAACGCTAATTGATCGAGTTTCGGGAAAGTGATATAAGCACAGCTTCAGATTGTTTTCAAAATTCATGGGTCACATGACCCCCTGATTACAGAAAATGATGGGTCAATTTCCCAAATAATGGGCCAATAATGTGTCACTGTAGTATTAAACCTAAATTTTATTGCCACTTCGGGTGGGTCAGATGACCCCTTGCTGCACAAAATGAGGGGTCAAATCACCATCAATGCGGGTCAATGACCCGGGCCCGCTGACAATCTGAAGATCTGTATAAGGCGATACTTGTTCACAGAATGACACCCCTGCACCTAACAACATGAATACTAACAATATAGTAAAAAAGTATCGTAACAAAATCGTGTCAAAGACAGTGAACTTTGTGTAACATTTGAGGGGCGCGCCTTATAATGTGCACTTTATAGTCCGGAAAATATGGTACTAAAACAATACCAAGCACACACACACACACATAAAGGGGGAGGGTGGAAATTTCAAACACAAAAGCTAAAGAGAGAAAGAAAGCAGTTTTAAACATTCACATTGAAAGATAATAAGGACAGACAAGCTAAAGAAAACAAAATGTGCACAGCCCATTCTTACAACTGCATTACTACAAGTGAACTGTACACTTTGTATAACTTAATTGAAATGTGCACAGCCCATTCTTACAACTGCATTACTACAAGTGAACTGTACACTTTGTATAACTTAATTGAAATGTGCACAGCCCATTCTTACAACTGCATTACTACAAGTGAACTGTACACTTTGTATAACTTAATTGAAATGTGCACAGCCCATTCTTACAACTGCATTACTACAAGTGAACAGTACACTTTGTACAACTTAACTGAAGTGTGCACAGCCCATTCTTACAACTGCATTACTACAAGTGAACTGTACACTTTGTACAACTTAATTGAAATGTGCACAGCCCATTCTTACAACTGCATTACTACAAGTGAACTGTACACTTTGTACAACTTAACTGACATGTGCACAGCCCATTATCACAACTGCATTACTACAAGTGAACTGTACACTTTGTACAACTTAACAGAAATTTAATCTGGACACAGGACAAATGGCAGAGCAACACGAATATAAGAACAAAGAGGCCATGTCTTACTGTGTGTTCCATAGGGGTATCTTGGGACAGCAACTGATTTCTTCCCAAACTGATTCACCTTACAGAAGGCCTTCTGCAAAGACCGGCGAATGTCTTCCTGCAG
The DNA here is from genome assembly GCA_017654935.2 of Phymorhynchus buccinoides. NCBI lineage: Eukaryota > Metazoa > Mollusca > Gastropoda > Neogastropoda > Raphitomidae > Phymorhynchus > Phymorhynchus buccinoides. The sequence goes on from CM065683.1 coordinate 69,095,925, forward strand.
CTCTGTGTGGGATGGCGATACGACAGGCAACAGCAACAACAGATTTCCTAAGGGATAGCTGACCAACTCTCCTGGGAAACGTCTGTCATATGTTGGAACAAAGTTCGGATGGAGAGACAAGAATTTCCTGGACAAATCATCACTGAAAAGAGCGTCCTCCGTCTGCCAGAGAACAAGGGCGTCCACAGGGGCATCAAAGACGTCTCCAGGCATGAACAGCAGCGTGCTCTTTTCAAAATGGAACTGATCCATTCCAGACTGCGGCTGACGCTTTCTGTCCGCACTCCGCACTGCATGGTCGTATCCCACCCGACCTTCAGTTCCTGAAGACTGTGACTCGTGGGGTCGATGTCTTCGGGGCTTGCTGACGACGGCCGAGCTGTAGTTTGCTGCAGGAGATGGGAGGACCTGAGCAGTGACGGCCGAGCTGTGGTTTGC